>PRKT01001041.1:45077-93463 GCA_003671525.1 Saccostrea glomerata | reverse complement strand
CCCCCCGTGAAACAAAAATTCCTTTTTACAGGTAATATGGACTGTCATTTTACAAATTTATGCCAAAGCTTTTTGTGTTTCACGGGGGGGAACATATGTTTATTGACAAAAAACGAAAAAATGCTGAATTTTCACCAATTTTAAAGCTATTTACAACTAAATAACTGTATTTTATTACTTTATATATGTTTTATTTATTTGCGTAAAACATAAGAAAAGATATGAGATACATTTTATCATATTTAAGACTGTTTCAAAATATGGTGATTCTTGAAAGTTCGATTTCACTAGAAAATATCGTCTACCCCCCTTTTTTCGAAAGCTGAAATTAATGATAATTTACTATCTAGTGCTGGAATTAAAATGATTAATCAATTACCATAGAACTGTTCTTTGTATTAAACAGAGATTTAATGGCAAAATTGCCATTAAAATTGAAATTAATTGGTGCAAAATGTAGGCGGGAACCAAGAGTTAGAGTACGTAGTTCTTTAATAAATTAAAAAAAAAACAATATTCACTATTAATAGTAAAATACTAGTATGATAATACTCAGCCCCCAACCAATTCGATGAATGATTCTTATCTGACCAGTTTATATTAATTCATATTAAAACAAAATCTTTATCACTTTCTAAACTTGTATTAAAAAACTTGAAACTATCACGGTGCAAAATTGACCCATTTTACATCATATCTTTTGGACTTTTATTTTGAACTTTAATATTTTTCATCTATCATTTTCATTGAACTAATTTTTTTTTTTTTTAAATCTTTATTTACTCTTGGACTATGGAACACCCAATTTTTACTTAATTACATAGTGACACTATATGGACAATTGTTGAGAACTACAAAGAGAAAGAGTGTTAACCGTCACTAATCTCTAATGCCTTATAAAAACAAACATGTAATTATTCCATTAATCTTTCTTTCATGTTCAGCTTATCAAAACTTTTCACAGATTGTATAATTCACTCAACACATGTCATTTTGTCACTCAATTTGTTAATTGTTGCCATAGAATTCTTTTATATACAAGTATCTAAATTGTATTTGTCAGTTCGGAGGCCTGACGCATTACTGGCCACTTCCGTCTGTGTTCCCCGTTTGTATTTCTTGAATGTTAAAATCGTTGTTCATCATTTTAATTACATGCACTTATTAATAAACTCGGAATCTTGATTACTCGTTACTTTGGACCTTTATATGTGTTATCGGGAAGAGTCCTTGGAATACGGCTCTACTACTTCCGGCCAACGTCGCCACTCACTTCCCCTGCCAACATTCCCTCTTGCCCGATCAACGACACATCTTTTAGACCCAAACTACGTGGTTATAAAACACTAAAAATGTAATTTTGACAAACCAACTGAAGAATTTTTTTTCCTGACGGATTACCCCGGTATATAAGAAATGCCAACCTCTGGTATCTAACACAAATGCCTGGTAAGGTACCTTGATGTCTTGTGAATACATGTAATTATGTAAAAATAATTCTTCAATGCCAATTGCAAAATATTGGAAAAAAATTTAATTATTTTAGGAACGTCTCACCTGTCCTTAATCAGTAATCGTAACTTGACATATTTCTTTATTTACTTTTTAATCGATCTTTTTAGTAAACCTTTTCTGTAAATAATTTCATTAAATGTACCCTTCCTTAGCTCTTCCATTTTTTCAAAGGAACATTCATCATAGACAGCTTCAAGAAAGTGGGATCGGAAATGATTGATTTCTACATAGCTGCATGCACTTACTTTTTTCTATTCCACTTCACGCATTCTATACGAGTTTACCAAAACTTATGTGATAAATCAAATTCAAAATTAAATTAAATATAATTCAGTTAAATAAAATTAAATTACAATTGAATTGCGTTCACAGTGCTGAAATATTAAATTAATCACACAGAAATACACATCTAGTTATTTTAACTGTTTGAAGTTAATTATTTTGATACAGCATGTAAACACTTTTGAAATATTTCTATAATTGGTAAAAATATGGTAACATAATTAAATATTTAACTTTTTGTAAAATAAAAGGTAGGTGGGTTAGTATTGAGATATACTTTCAAAGTTTCCCTCCCTGGGAAACATGGGGAAAACTACACATTGGTGGCTTCCATGTCGGGAATCTGTATGGAAACCACTGAGGCATGTTTACATGGTTTCCTATCTTGGGAAACTTACGGGAAACCACAATTTGGTTGTTTCCATATCGGGAATCTACATGGAAACCACCGGGGCATGTTTCCATGGTTTCCTATCTTGGGAAACTTACGGGAAACCACAGGTTGGTTGTTTCCATGTCGGGAATCTATGTGGAAACCACCGGGGTATGTTTCCATGGTTTCCTATCTTGGGAAACTTACGGGAAACCACAGGTTGATTGTTTCCATGTCGGGAAACTATGTGGAAACCACTATGTGGTTTCCATAAATTGGAAACTATATGGAAACTACTGATGTCACGATTCCCATATGTTTCCATCGGGTTTCCAAATTTGGGAAACCTGGCTTTTCATCCTGTGCTTCTTTAAAACATGTAGGTCAACGACCAACTGTTTTGCTATTGGCCAATGAAATTAAAGCATGAATTCACAATTGTGAAAATGGATTTTTTAAGATTACTTCCATCTTTTACTATAATTTTTCTTGCAAGCATGTAAATGAAACATTCTACCATATTAATGTATTAATTAAGGTGTTATCTTAAAAAAAAACAACAAAAAAATCATTTCAGGAATCAATCATGTTTTTATTTTCTGTAACCCGAATTTCCTCTGTTTCATGACATTTAATGCATAAAAATGAACCTGATTTTATTCAAATATTCTAAAAAATTGACTGATGATAACTCTTATTGGTTGTTGTATACAAACAGAGAACATTTATAAGAAATAAACAATAATCTCAAAGTGGGTGTCAATGATCAAAATTTTGAGATATTTTGTAGCAAATAACCTGAATTTCCTCCGTTTTATGACATTTTATGCATATAAATATACCTGCTTTCATTCAAATATTCTAAAAATTTGAATGATGATGACTGTTATTGGTTGATTTATACATATAGAAAGTACGCTAAGAGATATAAAAATGAAACATAAAGTGGGTGTCAATGATAAAAATTTTGAGATATTATGTTACAAATGACCTGAATTTCCTCTGTTTCATAACATTTTGTGCATAAAAATGATCCTGATTTCATTCAAATATTTGTAAAAATTCACTGCTGATAACTCTTATTGGTTGTTTTATACATGCAGAAAGCACCCTAAAAGAAATAAAAATTAATCACAAAGTGGGTGTTAATGATTAAAATTTTGAGATATTTTGTTACAAATAACCTGAATTTCCTCAGTTTCATGACATTTAATGCATAAAAAGGAACCTTCTTTCATTCAAATATTCTAAAAATCTGTCTGATGAAAACTCGTATTGGTTGATTTATACATATAAAAAGCATTCTATAGGAAACAAAAATGAAACACAAGAGGCCCATAGGTCACATCGCTCACCTGAGTCACTTAGGTGATGCAGTTCTTTACCAGATTTCCCTATTGCTATACATATCGTACCCCACTACCCTTTTCCCTTTTATGATTTTAATACTTTCGAACCTACACTATACCAGGATGCTTCGACACAAGTTTCAGCTTTCCTGGCAAAGTAGTTCTTGAGAAGAAGAATCTTAAAAGATTTTTCCTAAATACAGTGCATATCTATGTAAACCTTGGATTCCCTATTGTGGCCTCGCCTTACCTCCAGCGTAATGATTTTAGCTACTTGATATCTACACTACCCAGGGATGCTTCCACAGAAGTTTCAACATTCCTGGGTCAGCGGTTCTTCAGAAGAAGATTTTTAAAGTTTGTTCTTGTTGTTTATTTCCATGTAAAACTTGGATTTCCTATTGTGGCCCCGCCCTAACCCCAGGGGTCATTAATTTAACAATTTAATATCTACACAACCCAAAGATGCTTCAACATAAGTTTCAGATTTCCTGGCCCAGTGGTTCTTCAGAAGAAGATTTTTAAAGATTTTTTCTATATATTTCTATGTAAAACTTGGATCCCCTATTGTGACCGCGCGCTACCCCTGGGGGTCATGAATTTAACAATTTAATATCTACACTGCCAAAGGATGCAGGATGCTTCCACATAAGTTTCAGCTTTCCTGGCCCAGCGGTTCTTCAGAATAAGATTTTTAAAGCTTTGTTCTATACTGTATATTCCTATGTAAAACTTGGATTCCCTATTGAAGCCCTGCCCTACCCCTGGGGGTCATGGTTTTAACAATTTGATATCTACACTACCCAAGGATTGTTTCAGATACATGTACGTTTCAGCTGCTGTGTCCTATCTTGTCCTTTATTCATTATTATTAACACTTTTCTTTGCTTTATGGAGTGTGTTAATATTAGAATTCTCTTCCTTTGGTTGATAATTCATAGCAATTTCAGTTGTGAAGAAATACCTCGATGGTATGCTGATATACATAAGGGCAAAACGATAAGATAAAATTCAGCAAAGAAAACGGCTGAAATCATGGAAACATAATTATGTTACCCATTAATTGTGTTTTCTGGATAAAACTAAGAAAAAATATTCAGAAATGTACTTGTATCAATATTTGCTTAACGATTTATAGTAAATATATACATTCCTAGATGTGGTTGTCAACGAGAAAATGCGAGGGAGGGGGAAGAGAAACAGAACAACTGATAGCTATGAAAAAGAACAGAGTTAATCTGTTTAAATTGTTTCTTATCAAAAAATGTGACTCGTTTTTTGCAAAAAAAGTTTTATATTTAGATGTTTTTCGTGCTTACTTACCTTTTTAAGTGCGGAAAGGTCAATTCTTATTACACAAGAGTACAAAAATAAAAGAAAACGTCATATTTCTCGTTTATTTTATCATAAAGGTATACTCTTTTGTTAAAATAAAGAGATGAATCATTTCTATCAAAAATATGAATTACAATAATTTCACACAACGATTGTTAAAGAAATTAACTGTTATGCATGTTGGAATTTTTAAAAATGCGACAAGGAAAACGGGGTGATACATATGTACTTACATTGAGCTCCAATATAATTTTTCCAGTGAGATGAATTACAATGAATTTGCCTTCATTTGAAAGATGCAAGTCATAAAAATTAAAAACATGTTGATTTTGAATATGTTTTAACATTTTTGTTTCTTTTTAGCGCATATTCGGCGTAGAAAAATACCGTATAGCGGGTTATTTTAGCGGGGTGCTAATTTTGGCTTATTTTGGCGTTTTGCTGATGATCCGCTAAAATTGTAATTGCTAAAATAGTCAGGATTCTTTTAAGTGTCTATCTACAAAGAGCTGAAACCCTATGTCCGCTAAAATAAATTACGTCAAAAATATTCCCATACCTTTGAGTTAGCAAAACGCCAAATTTTACACCAGCCAATAAAACCCGCTATATGGTAATGTTTTTGCTCCTTGTAAAAAGAAGCATAAAGTGGTCAGGAAAGATATGTCAAAGTTTCGAAAATTCCAAACAAAGACTTTTCGGACATAGGTCCAACTTAGGGATTTGAAATACTTATTGTATTTTGTACTGTCTTTTGTATTTGCCTATTTAGTGAACCGTTTAATTGCATATACATGTTTGGATTGTTGATCAAGATTTATTTGATCAATAAACGTTAATTTCAACATATAAGGTTTTTATGTTATGTTGAGGTAAACGAGGGAGGAGGCATAAATACAATTTATGTAACATATTATTTTATTCTGACGACTGTACAGATTTTAAAGGAATGTAAAGGAAGAAGATATAATTGAAAAGGTTTACTTTTATTTGAGGGCGGTATTATGCTGATAGGTTCATAGGTTATCGGACAGACATATGCAAAAAGCGAAGGTAGTTTGCAATGAAAAAAAATAGCACTTTGATATCCAGGACCATTTATATACTCTGGGCACAAAAACACCGTTGAACCGGAAAAATTGATGCGATCACGATGATTTTGGATTCATAAACCTTGAAATAAAGAATTTTTTTTTATTGCTTGATTCATAAAATCACGGTATCAATCTGGCGGAAGAAAATATTATTTCGGCAATGATCACTACGTGCGATCATGGTGATTTGTAACTAAATTTTACCTGTCAATTCTTATCGAAATGAATTCAAGCTGAAGGTCACATCAAATAGATTAATGCTTCCATTTTTGTATGCATATAACTACACTGTAAGATAAGGGAGGACTTTTCTATCTAACTGGTGTCTCGTAAACATGGCTACAGGTGAGTGTTTTTTGGAGTTTTTTAGTTCTTGATATCTGATTGATGCATATAATATTCAATAAAAAACATGATAAGTATGACTAAACCATATATTTTTTTTGTAATCTGTTGAACAGCACTTCTTATGAATTTTGATATTGACACACGAAATCAAATGTAAATGGAAGTTTCGTGCCTCCATTTTGATTTTTGAAAATCATTTTTAAACACTATTTAGACTTTTGATAGCAAATACTATTACTCTTTTCTATTTTTACCAACATGTTGCCTTTATAAACGCATTTTATCATTTGAAGGATATTTCGTAGAAAAAAAGTACTATTAGATAATCATCTGACATTTTTGAGTCCATAAAGGTGGGCAATCAAAAAGATTGCGTACTTATTTATTCTTATAATTTCCATAAAAGAATTTTTTTTTCAGTGTTTATTATATGTAAATGCACATCTGCCACTGTTCTGCTGATACAAAAATCATGTGATATAACGATCAAGTGCACTCCTCCTTGGCGTTCTGTCAAGAAAGATAATATATTTTTTTGCCTTTTATAGTTCTTTCCATTTTTACAACAAGAACAGATCATTTGTCAGAAATTTTCATATATCAGCATTAGACTGGTTGGAATAGATTATCTTTTCCAAAATAAGCATAACAATATAGAAACCAAAATCTTCTGTCTCGGGAGAGACTTTTATTCAAAGTGGATAGAGAATTGGTGCCCCTTTATATCATATCTAATATGTTTTAAACTTAAAGTAAAACACATCTCACTTTATTTTATGATTATATTATTGTTAGGATATTAAGCTTTATTTCAAAGTGTACATTCGAGGTCGTTGATAGCAAACTGCTTCATTCAAAACACATCTCTTTTCAAACCTGATTTCACTGGGCAACATAACATATATATTATTTTAACCATCTTCTATTCTTCAATTCAACAATCAATCCATTCCAATTATTGATTTGATTTATAGGACGTCTTTTGTCATAATAAACTGTGTACAAATTTCTAAGATATACAATAAATTATACCGACTGAGACATCCATTTTTGTCACAGGAGACCTGTATAGTCAGTTTACATTGTGGCTATTCAAAAACAAGAAGAAAAGTTTTATGCAGCAAATGATATTTATAGAACTTGTGTATAGTTATGTGTGTACCATTTTTTCTCATCTTAATTGTGGTTTTGTAGATTTAGAGATAGTGTGCGAACTTTCTGATCACCCCTCGTGTGATTAATATCATCGTCTAATAAATATATTGTAAGACCAATGTCCTATATGACGTTCAGGTCTCTGTGTATGGTTGAAAATTCCCATCTCATTTACAATTTTAAAATTTGGACGGGATGGATTTCTAGTGCTTTTGACATCGTCATTTAAATCCATATGTGAAGGCTGTGACTTGTCTCTAGTCTTCTAAACATTTTAGTAGTCTGCAGAAAGGTGTCATTTAGGAAAGACTTTTTGAAAAGTATTAAAATCATTTCTAAAATTATAACCTTCTTTGAAGTAATTGCACACTCTTTGCTTTAAATGCAATTTGTTCTTACAAAGTTCTTTTCAATCAATTATTGTGTTTTTTGATGATAGAGTATAAAGAAGAGAAGGGATGTTTGTAAAACACTTATCTCCCCCCCCCCCCCCATTGAAATTTCTCCAAGTCCAAAAGGACATATCCGTAAAACATGGCGTTATCGTATCCAAAACAGAACTTGACCTATATAATATATTTATATATAATGTATACTAGATTTCATTTTGGTATGTGCAACCTCTGTAAAGAAAAGGAATGGAAACTGCAAATAATTGGAATTCTTCCATGTGGAAGGACATTACTCTGTCAAGAATGGCGCAATAATACCCATAACAAAACTTACCTGGGTATTCATCTAATAAATCTGTATATCAAATTTCACTTCAATATCTGAAACGGTTGTACGAAAAATGAACAGAAACTAAGTGGACCGACCGACAGACAGCAGCAAAGCAATATGCCTTATTTTCGTTGAAGTGGGCATAAAAATAGTAAAGAGCAGACCAGTCCTATTTTTAAATTCATATGAAGCAGAATTTGTGCATAATCTAATTTTCTAATGCGTGAAATGAAGATAACACATGCTGTGGCCCCCAACTTGACTTATAGATACATCGACGACGTATTGTAAATTAACAATGGTAATTTCAACTCCTACGTCGATACGATTTATCCTAGTGAGCTTGATATAAAAGACACCACATATTCTGACACATCTGTCTTACTTGGATTTTTTACGTAAAGAAAAGACGTTCATGGTAATCTAACAACCAAGCTATATGATAATCGTGATGACTTTACATTTCTTATCGATAACTTTCCTTACTTATGCAGCAATATACCTTCATCACCTGCATACGAAGTATATATATCTCAGCTGATTCAATACTCTACGTTTGAACAATTTCTAAATGAGGTAATTATTGACAAGCAAGATGATGAAACAAGAATATCATCAGTCTCCTTTATTTCGTAAGTTCTATGGCTGATACAATGCCTTTGTCAGCAAAAACAATTTATCATTACGTCAAATGATGACTGATGTTTCTCGTACTTTTTGTTAGTCCTTTATTTATACACTGAATTGACTGATTTTTTCCGTTGTTTCCTGATCATGATAAGGAGTACAAGACGGGTATGACTGGTCAGCAGGGGATGCTTACTCCTCTATGGCACTTAAGTCCATCTCTGATGTTTCGAAGGTCTGAATGTCCGATGTTTGCTCTTATCTTATTTTGTATTTTTTAAGGACTTTGAGATAGAATAATGTCGATATCTCCACATCTTTCTATCATTTGGGCAAAAGGGGATATATTAATATTGACAAGAGCTTTTATATCTTTGCTCTGAATTCAAATGGAGTCTTAGAAGAAATTGATAATACAATGCATCTGACGTATATTTCCACCTGTATGATGTACTGATAAAAATAACCTCGTGACTATTCTTTATCAAACTGAGATCAGTAAAAATGGCCTGTCAAGGTGAGTCGTAAGATAATTCGTAAATATTTCTTTATACTTGAAAGACACCTTAATGTCTTTACTTGATAAATGTTTCATTATTAGCTCGTAATACTTCTTATGAAATTGCTGAAAAGTGCAATATAACTAAAAACTGTTCTGGACATAAAATACATCCAGTTGCGACAAGACATGATCTTTCTTGTGGCACCAATTTCAGTTGTTATTTCTTATACTGATTACTTCATCAATTGCATTCAATACGCTTTATGAGTCTTTAAAAAGTAGTTTACATAAGGATGACGCAACTCTCCAACACTTGTCAGCAAAACAAACTTTATTGACACAAATATCGAATGCAATCGATTATTAAAGGTAAGGAGATCGATATGTCAGGTCGCAATCACAAGTCTGGCGTAAAAGTAGGTCATGCAAGGGTCTCTCTTAGAGGTATGTCCTTTTTTGCTTAAGAATCTTGTACTATGTTAAAGGGCTTTTGTTGAACACCAACAAAATGAATTTGTTATTTATGGGCAGATTATCAGGAATATTTTTTCAATGTACTTTTTTGTTTCACAATATTTATAAATCTTACAATTAGTCACATATCCACTAAATTGTCCCGTTACTCTTAAAGGATGTATTGTGCACCCTTTTTTTTTTTACCTCAATTGAGACTTTTTTATCAAATTATATATGTGTTTTTATATATATTCAAAATTGATATTGTTTGCTATAAATAACCAATACATATACATATACATATATATTTTTTTTATAATTATTTTCACCTGTGTGACATCGACTGCGCAGGGGGAATAAGGTAGCATACAAAATATTCTACCTTGGCTAAATCAGTGCTGCATTATGACGTCATATTAGGCAAGATGACGTCAATTTCAGAAATCAGGTTTTGTAATATTGGTATTAAGCGACTTAATTTAAATTTAGAAAATGATTAGAAAGTGTAAACATTAATAAAAATAAAATGTTTTTATTTTGTTATGCTGTAGCAGTCATTATGATTGAAATCTACCACCGATGACGTCATATGTGTACATCGAGTAACTTGGAAATTGATCATGTCGTGTAAAGAGAATAAGGCTCAGACGGCATGTTCAAAGATACGTAAAATGGATTTTAAAAGGAAATATCGGAAATATTGTTTTAAATTCAAATGGAGTTCAATTAATTAAACAGGTATGCTAATTTATAATCATCGATTTTATTCTCTTTCGGAGACAGTCAGCTATATTACGTATCCCGGTCGGCCTATCGTCCGTCATTCTTGACCAAAAAATGCAACAGAACAAGAATAAGCTGGATATTTCAAAACATACGATTTGTACAGATTAAAAGTTTGCGTTTTGACAAATTTGGAAAGTGCTGCTAGAATCCCGAGTTAAGCATGTTTGTACGAAAAATCTCGATTCATATGTATAAAATTCAAAACAAAGGGTAAGGTTTCGTTCGAATGTGTGGAATAAATATTTTACGAACAAGTTAGTTGGATTCTAGCAGCACTAATTATACCAAATAGATGTTTTTCAGCTATATTACATACTCAAAGAAATTATCAAACTCCGGGGTATTGTTGTTCTGTAAGCCTTTTTATTAAGGAAAATTTTGCTATTAATAGAAGTCACGTGATGCCGTGGCGGTGATGCACGTCTTTGCGTTAGACAAGCTTTTATCTATATGCAATAGTAAATAACAGTTTACGTTTATCAGTGGTTTTGGTAATTTATTAAACTAAATTTTCTTCAAAAAGTCTAAATTTCACGAGAAATTACTAATATGCTTCCTTAACATACCCGCGTGTGAACTATTTTCAACTATATATATATATATATATATATATATATATATATATATATATATATATATATATATATATATATATATATATATATATATATATATATATATATATATATATATATATATATATATATATATATATATATATATATAGTTGAAAATAGTTCACAGTCGATGTCACACAGGTGAAAATAATTATAAAAGAAAAAGAAAATGAAGTTTCCAAATTTCATTTAACACAAGCTCTTTCTGGATTTCATAATCCGTCTTCAGGTGTACATAAATTGAACTGATTGTTTTGCTAAGTAACGTTAACTATGACGTCATGACGTCATTAGAGTCTTTGCAGGGAAGGAGGTAATTTATGACGTCATAGTATGGCTACGTTACTTAAAAGTTAGGGAAAATCAAATTGGACAATAATAGACATTAATTCACATATTTTTCAGTCTCAATAAACAAAGTGAACAGAAATTCTAATTGATGATATATAAAATTAGGTAATTTCTCAATGTTAATGTTTGTTCAGTTTTGGTGAAAAAAAGATTGATGAAGTAGTTTTCGTTTGCTAATCTCATTGCAGTAGAATCATTCCTTAGTTTATAAAAGGGGAACACACAGTACGTAGTTTCCTTGTGAGCAAATATCGAAATGTTCACTGCATGGCGTGTTTCTGAGGCTCGGGTTGCTAATTTGTTGGCGATGTACGTGCATGTGGGCGGTTAACTGGGTCCCGGTCTGGCCGATGTATTCCTCTCCGCAGTTGTTACACGTAATACAATAAAGGAGGTTTTTGCTCTTACAGGTCATATTTTCATTCACAAGAAATGTTTTTCTACACTTGAAAATAATAGAGGATCCTGTTCGTAGGTTAGGACAGATACCGCATCTCGGATCACCGCATCTTGTTACGGAATATTGTTCTGGAGTGGTGTTGAATTTAGCTCTGGTCAATAGTCTTTTTAAATTTGGCGGTTGTCTTTGGCTGCGAATTAAATCCGATTTTGGTATAAGTTGAAGAAGATCATTATCCCGTTCAATGATGGTAAAATTCTTTCTTGCCTCTTGAAATATATTAATGTGTTTCGGATTGAATGTTGTTACAAAAGGGATTAAGAATGGATCTTTGTCCTTTTTTCTGGTTGTTCTTAAAATATGCTGCGGAATTTTCTTGGATTCTTCTATGGCAGAAAGGATAAGATTTTCTGGATAATGTTGTGCTAGAAGAAATGTTTTTAGTTCGGTCAACCTTTGATTTCTAGTTTCTGTATCTTTCACAATCATACAAATCCTTCTGGCTAAGTTGTAAGGAATATTTCTTTTAGTGTGAGTAGGATGGCACGAAGTGAAGTTTAGATATTGGTGCATATCCGTGGTTTTATAGAAAATATCCGTTAAAATAAGTGAATTTTGCTTTGTGACCATGACGCCAAGGAAAAGAATAGAGGAATAAATGTGCTCCATTGTGAATTGAAGATTTGGGTTTATTGAATTTAGTAACGTGTAGAGTGTTTGTAAATCCTCTTCTGATTTGTTCCAAAATAGGAAACAGTCATCTAAAAATCGTTTCCAATAATCCCTTAAATGCTCTCCAATCTCTTGGCCCAATTCATCGGAAACCTTTTGATACAATTTTTCTTCAAAGAATCCCATAACAAGGATGCTGTATGTTAGTGCCATTTTAGTCCCCATGGCGGTTCCTTTGATCTTTTTATAAAAATGTCCATCAAAATGAAATGTGTTGTTTTCCAGTATAGATCTAACTGAGTCTAGGATAAATTCTGAAGAAATGTTTCTTAGAATTAACTCTGGGTACTTTTCAATCCAAAATTTTATGGCTTCTAGTCCAAGATCATGTGGAATATTAGTATATAATCTCTTCACATCAAAGGTTACAAGTATAGTGTATCTGGCTCCACGTTTTCGGGAAGTTTGTTTTAAAAATCCATGCTATCTCATATGTAGCTCGGGACTTTTACACACAGATCTTTCAAGAGTATATCTATAAAATTACTCATTCTATGAGTGGGACACGCATGATCAGCCACAATCGGTCGAAGTTTTAGATCTGTTGGTTCTTCAGTAGCAATGTATGTTCCGTTTTGTTCCTTTATGGCCGTTTTAATATCACTGCTTTTATGTATTTTAGGTAGTCCATAAAAGTTGCTGGTTTTCATTTCAAAGTTTATTAAATAGTCAAGCTCATCCTTTTCTAATAAATTTTGATGTTTTTGCATAATTGTTTGTGCTGTCTCATTATTGTTTTGTAAGGATAATCAGGCAATTTGATGTAAAATTATCATCACTCAGTTGTTGAAGAACTAGGGATTTATAGAACGGTTTGTCCATACAAACTATTGCTCCTCCTTTGTCCGCTACTTTGAAGATAATTTCCCTTTCTTTTTGTAATTCCTGTAAAGCTTTTTTCTGTTTTACACTCCAATTGTTTTTTACAGGATTTTTGTTTGGCAAAGATGATTTTGTGGACTTCAGAACATCTATATAGTCATCTAAATCCTTGTTACGTCCTTTTTGTTTTGTCGTCCCTTTTTTATTTCTCACAATACAATCGTCATCTTTATCAACCCGTCCAAAAAATTCTCTAAGACGCAGTTTTCTACAGAATTCATCTATATCCTTTTCTAGGTTTTGATTGTCGGGGCTGGGTGTTGGTGTAAATTTAAAGCCTTTTTCTAATAATTCTTTTTCCTCTTGAGTAAACGTTTTACTTGAAATATTAATGATTTTTGGGTCCTCTTTTTTTACGCCCAGCTTTTCCATCGATATTTCTGAATTTTGCCCTTCCACAAAAAAGCCTTACACACTTAAGATGAATGTTGTTCCTATCACTTAGAATGTCATTAAAAGCCTCTTCGTAGAGAATTTTTTTCTTTCAGTGTCATCCCGTGGGGATCCGGGTTAGAATAGGTCCTCAGTACCCCCTTGCTTGTCGTAAGAGGCGACTAAATGGGGCGGTCCTTCAGATGAGACCGTATAAACCGAGGCCCCGTGTCACAGAATGTGTGGCACGATAAAGATCCCTCACTGCTCAATGGCCCTGAGTGCCGAGCATAGGCCCAAATTTGCAGCCCTTCACTGGCAATGGTGACGTCTCCATATCAGTGAAATATTCTGGAGAGGGACGTTAAACAGTAAACAATCAATCAATCTTTCATTGTCCGAATTTGCCTGATCCGACTGATGGTGTTTGCTGGCACAGATTTGAGTTTTCCATGCGCCTTTAAAAATATACATTTCATTTAGTACACATTTGGCAATGTGTTTAATTTTCAAGTTGTACATCTCAAATACTAGTGTTACTAAAAAGGTTAGGGATTTAATTCTTTCAAAAGGCAATTTAACAATCCCGATCATAAACCCACCTGATCGAATTATTGTTTCTTAAATTGGAAGACTTCTTTGTAGGAGAGCAAAACGAGCCGGCCCTCTATGTAGTACATAATCCTATATCATAAACATTTTAGAAAATTATTTGGACTAATTTATGACGATCAGTGATTTCGTTCGGTGTTCCAATAGGTTGCTTCATATTTTCTCAGACATGACTTCGTTCGAAATTAAAAACAAACACACAGATAAAAATAAAAAAAAACATCATTTATTTGAAACAACTTCTTTTTGGGGGTCCAGTCTTTTTAAACTTTGTAGCATAAATATTCATTTTGATGAAATAGGTGTCTTTCTATAATAGTGCAATGAAAAGTCTGAGCTGATGATGATAAATTCTAGAATTATGTAGTTTTGTCATGTAACTTAATAGGAGTTGTCTATATTATCAGTGAACATATGTCGAGATAATGTGAAAAGAACCTTCCTACCACAACCCATGATGAAAAACTGGTCCATTTTAATTAATACATGTAACAGATAATTTCAACAATTAAATATTTGTAGGAAATATCCACATTATTCATAGTAAACAAGAAGAACTCTAAACACAATAAAAACCACAATAAATAGAGGAAATTCACGTATCAAAATTTCAATGTACCCCTAGACTGGCCTTATGTGTCTGACCATGATTTTAAGTTGCTTGTGTATTGTATTCAACTAATCGACGATAACAACCATATTTTTCCTCTCTGTTTGTCTCTTTGTCCGCGAAAACTTTAACCTTGCCCATAACTTTTGATTTAGTAGAGCTATGACTTTCATATTTCATATGTGTGTGTATTCCTTGTGACAAGACCTTTCTTTGGGTTCCACTAAATTTGACCTTTTGACCTTGATCTTTACGTTTGACCCACTTTTACATGAAAATTTTACTTTCGCCATATCTTTTGAAAAGTAGACGCCAGGACACGTATACTTCACATATGTAATGTTTGTTAAAAGACTTTTCAACAATCTTGACCCTTTGACCTTGATCTTGTAGATTTCCGTACTTGTGAAAAAACCTTTAACCTTGACTAAAACTTTTGAACTTTAAGAGATAGAGCTTTCATATTTCATATATGTAATCCTTGTGAGAAGACCCTTTATTGAATACCAAGAACTTTGACCCTTTGAGCTTTACCTTTAAGATTGACCTACTTTAATAAAAGCAAATCTATAATTTCTAAAAGGTTAGGACTAGTGCTTTCATACTTCATATATTTGATTCTTATGACAAGACCTTTCATTTGATAACAATAACTTTGATCCTTTGACCTTGACCTTGGAGTTTGACCTTCTTTTTTTAAGAAATTTAATGTTGACCATAACTTCTGAACGGTTAGGGCTAGGGTTCTCATGCTCTACATAAGCATTTTATGAGGCAAGACCTTTCATTTTCATTTGATACTAATTACATTGACCTTTTGACCCTGACCTTGGAGATTTGTGTACTTTTAAAAAACTTTAACATTAGCTTACTTTCAAATTTTACAATTGTTTTACTTTTGTTACCAATTAATAAAATTTGCATTTAAGAAAATCTTTATCTTTGCTACGTGGCCATATGGGGGCATTAGTGTTTTACAAACACATTTTGATTAATTGTTAGAATACTGTGTCACTTACATGTACGGAAAATTTACATATAATTTTATCCCAAATGTATGCACGACACCAAAATCTTCGATGCCGATCTTGATTATTGAAAAACATAAAACAGTTTTTAGCTCACCTGAGCCGAAGGCTCAAGTGAGCTTTTCTGATCACATTTTGTCCGGCGTCCGTCTGTCTGTCCGTCTGTCCGTTCGTCTGTCTGTCCGTCTGTCTGTAGACTTTTCACATTTTTGACTTCTTCTCAAGAACCACTGGGCCAATTTCAACCAAACTTGTCACGTAGTTTTCTTAGGTGAAGGGGATTCAAGTTTGTTCAAATGAAGGGCAACGCTCTTATTCAAGGGGAGATAATTGGCAATTAATGAAAATTAAGTGGTATATTTTAAAAATCTTCTTTTCAAGAACCACTGTGCCAGGAAAGATGAAACTTATGGGGAAACATCCTCAGGTAGTGTTAATTCAAGTTTGTTCAAATCATGACCCCCAGGGGTAGGGCAGGGCCAAAATGGCCGACCAAGGTTTTACGTAGAAATATATAGGAAAATTCTTTAAAAATCTTCTTCTCAAGAATGACAAAGCCCTTATTCATCATATTTATATGGAAGCATGTTCAGGTAGTGTAGATTCAAGTTTGTTCAAATCATGACCCCAGGGGGAAGGGCGGGGCCAAAATGGCCGACAAAATTTTTACATAGAGATATATAGGAAAATTCTTTAAAAATCTTCTTCTCAAGAATAACAAAGCCCTTATTCATCATATTTATATGGAAGCATGTTCAGGTAGTGTAGATTCAATTTTGTTCAAATTATGACCCCGGGGGTAGGGCGGGGCCAAAATGGCTGACCAAAGTTTTACATAGAAAAATATAGGAAAATTCTTTAAAAAACTTCTTCTCAATCATTTTCTTAAAAAAGCAAATCCATGATTGGTCATGGGACTACTTTTGGATTTAAACTTTACAATAAAAAGCCATATGATACTAGTCCTACCCTTGGTGCTCTGGTGAGCGATGTGGCCCGTGGGCCTCTTGTTATTTGTACCAATCTGCTGTCACTCTCTTCTCAATTTTCCCCCAAACAATAAATAAATATTTAATTAGCCATATATTTTCCTACTTCTTATGTAAGATATGAAGATATATAAAATCCCATACGCTCATCGCAATGCAACGGCGGCAAATGGTTCATTATTTATTTTAGGAATAATAAAAAATACTGAGTTCTTTAACAATATTTTAACTTTTTACTTTTTTTTATTTCAAACAGAAATAAGTCTAAATAACAACGCGAAATGTAATAAACCTGGACTATTACATGTTGCGTTATTACATTTTGCGTTGAAATCAACGCAGAAAGTAATAACGCAAAATGTAAAAGCACACTATTCAGGATTATTACATTTTGCGTTATTTCCATTTTCGTCGAGATCAACGCAAAATGTAATAACGCAAAATGTAATAACACGATTTTGGGAAAATTAATTTTTGTGTTGTTACATTTTGCATCGAGATTAAGCAAACGTAATTACACAATTTTTTTTGTCAGCCAGATTGAGTACAATTTTTACTAGTGTAGTGGCTGATGAAAAGAAAATAAAACAATTAAAGGAAAAAATAGATAAACGCAATTTCGTACAATTAATTAATTTTATAATATATTGATGTAATTAAGTAAATGTATTTAAGATCAGTTTAATAAATGTATTTAAATTATAGGTGTTGTAAAAAAGAAGCGTGCATCTGTGGGCAGGGTTGTTGGGGGCTATTCACAAGTGTGATTTTGCCTTTTTTTATAGACAAATGCAATGAATCTTTAAAAAACTATTTGTAATGGCAGGTGTAATGGGTTCATTAGCAATAATAATACCATACTGTTCCATGCAAATATTCAGCATTGCAGACAAGCAAAAACAGAATTCCCTCTCTTTCATTCCATTGTACAATAAAATGCATTGTTTCGGCATAATAATGCAATAATAAACATACGAAGTAAACACCCAACCCTATCTCTGCCCCTCCTCGCTTGATACACACACATACACTTCTAATTTGTTAACCAATGTATAAGTGCCGAATATGAATATCAAGAAGGATATGGAAATAACGAACAGTATTCATTCTCAACGTCCATTAAACAAATATACAAAATAAGAGCAGAGCAAACACGGACCTCCGAAACATCAGAGGTGGGATCAGGTGTCATGGAGGAGTGAGCATCCCCTGCCGACCGGTCACACCCGCCGTGTGCTCGTTGTCATAATCAGGAAATAACGGAAAAAATCCGTGGTCAATTCAGTGTATAAATAATGGACTAACAATTGGTATGAAAAACGTCAGTCAGCATTTCATTCAATGATAAATTGTATTTGCTGACAAGGCCATTGTATCGACCATAGAATTTACGAAATGATGACTTTAAACGAGACTGTTGATATTCTTGTTTCATCAACCTGCTTGTCAATAATTTAGCTTTTAATGGACCTATGGCTAATCTTCAGTGATTAAATATGTGTTTTTGGCTAGAAATATAATAAGACTATCAAAAATATGCCGATCAAAGTCAAATCATTTCTGTATAATTAAGTACAGTGTTTTCAATATAATTAAAATCAGAGTTAATAAAAAGATACATTTCGATGTATTTATGGCCAAAAAAGCCCAAACGTTGGGTTTCATTGTTTTAGTTCTAAATAAATTAACAGCGTGTTTCCCATGTTGGTTACATGCATATTTGGATTAATTTTATGATCTTTATTGTTAAAAGCAGTCAAAAACTAGATGCTGTCACGAGACAGTAATACCCGCAGTAAGGTGTTTGCTTTTAAATACACACTCTTTCATATTGGACGTTCCAAGGAAAAAGTCAAAATAATTCTATCATTATATCCGTACATTAATTCGTCAAATTGGGCATAAACTTTTCAGGTGACCATATGATCTATGAGCCTCATATGTGTATTCTGTATACTTAATTCATTACCAGTCTCAAATATAACAGAATTTAGTTAATGAAGTAAATTACTTAATTAGATTCTAATAAATATTTTTCCCATAATTTAGAACTTTTTATATTCACTTTCTCAACGACATAAAATATTTAGCGTTTTTGATGATTTTATCAGAATGTGCAAACTGATTTTAGTATTTGGTCAGGAAAAAAACATTGAAAATATAACCCAATCAATTTGTCAATGCCTTTCCCCCCCTCCCAATTACACACACCCTCTAAATCACACATTTAAAAGAAAAATAAATAGACCTAGAAGTTCTGTTCAAACATCGTTTATTATGATAGTTTGAAATTTGTTCTCTTACTAAACAAATCTACGTGTAAACGTCTTATTGAAAATTTGGTTTGCGTCACCCATTATCATTTGTTTAGATATCACCACTCGGCACACCTCGGCCGATTCATTCTTCATCTAATGAAGGCGACGGAATCAGCAAAGGTTTGCCGAATGAGATTTTTTTAGCACCTGTATTCTGATGATGTAGTGTTGTCAGTTAAAATCATTTGTGTTTTAATTGAATTATATGGACTATATTTCATAAATTCGTTGTCAAGACCTATGACATTCGGTAAGTACAAGATTTAGTATACATTGCATAAAAATAAAGAAATGCAAATGGTTAGGTTGAAGTTCAAACCGGATCAAAGATCATCGCATACCACAGTCGACAAATTTCACATTGTCAGGTTATCTCCCGATGCGGAATTCAATATATATAGGTGCAGATCCAGATTTCTTTTCGGAAAAGAAGGGGGTGTCATACCTCAGTGAAATAAAATCCAGCCCAAGATTCCCTGAGAAGAAAAAAAAAATAATAAAAACAATGATGGTGGGGTCCTTGTTTTCTAAGGGGGAGGATGTCCAAAGTCATTGTTATTCTCTTCAGTAAATAGTCTTATTTAAATTACTGCAAATTTCAGAAGGAGGGGGGGGGGTCTGATCTCCCTGGTCACTGACTCCACTGTACATGAGATGACAATTGACCCTATGACTCCATAAAAGTTGAAAATCTTTCCAGTTGACTATATATACATATTTTGTTTCCTATATTTATGTCTGTTTGCCTGTCCACAGAAACTTTGACTTTAATCTTGCCCATAAGTTTTAAGTGGATTGGGCTATACACATGGTTTCCACATTTCATACGTAAATTCTTTTGGCAAAACCTTTTAATGGGTACCACTCTCAATTGAACTCTTGATCTCTTGATCCTTTTTTTAAGAAAAATACTTTAAACTTGGCCTAAAGTTTGTACAGTTGGTGCTAGGACTTTCATGCGTAACATGTGGTAATCATTGTGAATTTTCAACAGGTATAAATATTTTTTATCTTGACCCTTGAGTTAAATCCAATTTATCTTTCACCTTGGCAATAACATTTAAACAGGCGAGGATGTACTAGGAATTTCTCTCTTATTTCACATGTGTATCCCTTGTGACAAGACTTTCCCTTTGATGACAACAATTTTGACGTTTTGACCTTGACCTTGGAGTTTGACTTACATTTGAAAAACTTCAACCTTTTCCAAAAGCTGCCATAACAGTTGCTGTGACAATAAACAAACGAATTACAAAATAAACACATTATACATGTACTCAACAGATATACGTCTGGGTCATTTCTTTAATTCGCCCTTGAATCAGACATGGTGATATAAATATTTTAAGAATAATTATCATAAGAGTTTAGAAGGTTGTGCATATTAAAATATACTAAGCTCTGCGGATGAATAAGATATACCAGTTACTCTTTATTCTGCTACCCAAAACACCTTGATGAACTATTAACAAGCATACTGTTTTCTGAAATGTACAGTTTTATGTCGTCCATTTGTTTATCTGCAAACTTTTCACATTCTTAACTTCTTAAGAACCATTGGGCCAATTTCAACCAATTGACATGTAAATATGCAAGGGACTGTTTCCAACATAAATCTTATTCTGAAGAACAGCAAGGACATTTATTGTCCCCTACTTTCGCTAAAGGTAGGGGACATTAAATCTCATTTTTTTTGTCAGTCTGTCCCTCTGTCACAATAAATTTAACCTTGGTCATCATGGTCATATCTTTTGAATGAGAAGAGACAGGACTTTTATATTAAACATGTGTATTAGTATTTAACTAGGACAATACAATTCTAAATAAACTATGATTTTTATTACCCATGATCTTGAAGTTTGACATACTGTCATATACAAATTAATTGTTTTAAATTGTTCATTTTGAAAGATAAATGAAAGGGTATTTATATTATACATGTACATGTATGTATATTACATGTGATAAGACATTTCAAAATGTATCATGACTTTTAGACTCTGTGACCTTGACCTAAAAGTTTAGCTTACTTTTCAACTATGCTGTATTTTCTTTTGATTGAGAAGAGATACGACTTTCACATTTCAAGTGTGCATTACCCTTGTAACAAGTTGTTTCCCAACATGCCAGGGCAAAATAAAAATTCCAAAACCTTACTACACATCTACAAGACACCAACAACCATCTCCCAAAAGATGATAAGGCTGAGTAAAATGTAGAAGGAGTTCAGAGAAGATGGGGCTTTTAGCATAAAAAACGTCCTTTTTCGACACCCCCTCGGGGGGAGGGGGGGGGGGGCAAATAAAAATTCCGAAACCTTACTGCACATCTACATGACACCAACAACCATCTTCCAAAAGATGATTAGGCTGCGCAGTACAATGTACGAGGAATTCAGGGAAAAATGGGCTTTTTACATAGAAAACCTCATCTTTCGACCCCCATTTGACCCCCCGGGGCAATATCAAAATTTTGAAACCTTGCTGCACATCTACATAACGTACACCAACAACCATATCCTAAAATATTATTTGGCTGCTGAGTGAAATAAAGAAGGAGTTCAGGGAAGACGGGGCTTTAGCATAAAAAACGTCATTTTCCGATCCCCATTTGACCCCCCTTCGGAGCAAAATTAAAATTCGAAACCTTACTGCACAATTACATGACACCAACAACCATCTCCCAAAAGATGATTAGACAGCTGAGTAAAATAGAAAAAGGAGTTAAGGGAAGTAGGGAATTTTAGCATAAAAAAATATCATTTTTCGACCCCCATTTGACCCCCCGAGACAAAATCAAAATTCTGAAACCTTACTGCACATTTACATGACACTAACAACTATCTCCTAAAGATTATTAGGCTGCTGTTTTTAAGCAAATAAAAATTCCGAAACCTTACTGCACATCTACATGACACCAACAACCATCTTCCAAAAGATGATTAGGCTGCGCAGTAAAATGTACGAGGATTTCAGGGAAGAATGGGCTTTTAACATAGAAAACCTCATTTTCGACCCCCATTTGACCCCCCGGGGCAATATCAAAATTTTGAAACCTTGCTGCACATCTACATAACGTACACCAACAACCATATCCTAAAAGATTATTTGGCTGCTGAGTGAAATAAAGAAGGAGTTCAGGGAAGACGGGGCTTTAGCATAAAAAACGTCATTTTCCGATCCCCATTTGACCCCCCTTCGGAGCAAAATTAAAATTCGAAACCTTACTGCACATCTACATGACATGACACCAACAACCATCTCCCAAAAGATGATTATACAGCTGAGTAAAATAGAAAAAGGAGTTAAGGGAAGTAGGGGCTTTTAGCATAAAAAAATATCATTTTTCGACCCCCACTTGACCCCCGAGACAAAATCAAAATTCTGAAACCTTACTGCACATTTACATGACACTAACAACTATCTCCTAAAGATTATTAGGCTGCTGTTTTTAAACCAATCTAGTACACAAAAGGTACTTTAAGCATAAGCAAAGGTTTCCCATTTAGATAGACATCTCTTACCAAAAAATACACACTGACCGATAACAAATGATAAAAGATATTGTTCTCGGAGAAATTGAGGAAGTCAGTGTATTCATGAATAACTTATTTCACTTCTGTTGATTTATTTTATATAAAAATACTTAGCAAATATGACATTGGGTTAAGTTCCAAATGCAAGGTTCGAAAACATATGCATATTTTGTTCCTGTATGAGATTATACTCAGATAATTGTTTTGTATTTCTTATTATTTTTGTTTTTGCAAAATTATTTTGTTGACAAACATTTTGGTAACATTTTGATTTACACATAAGTACTCTAATGTAGTTGACATTAAAAAGATTCTTCATATGAGCTTCTGATTGACAATACCTTTGTGGTTTTTGGATGTCTTCCTAAAATCTAGTGGAATTCCAATGAGTACATATGAGCCCCGATATTAGCAGACTTTTCTATGTTTATATCTAACAGACTTTGCCATTATCTTATACCTGAAAGAAAAAAATAACATTTCCTGATGCCTTCACCCCGACATTTTGATATGCGGGTATTGACAACGTATTGGCAATTAACAATAATTATTGCCAGTCTTATGACGGTTCGATATATCCCAGTGAACTTGACCAAAAAGATGCCATAGAGTCTGACACTTTTGTTTCATATTTGGATATTGTATTTAAAATATACTTTAATGGTAATCTAACAATCATGCTCTATTATTAACATGATGGCTAAAAGTTTTTAATCGTCAACTTTCTTTTCTTATTCAAAACTGTACCTTCATCACCTTCAAAACCTTCATCACCTAATAGGTACCTTGCTCACAAGGTCATTATATTGACCAAAGATCTTACAAAATGATGAATCTTAAGGTAGTTCAATACTCAGATTTATAAGATTAGCAGTTAAGTAGTCAAAAATACACATAGAAGTATCTCTGAATCCAAAAAAAAAATATGTTCATTCGTCCACAGTATTTCTTAAATGTTAAAGATTAAAAATGATTACACTTTATAGGAAAGATTGCCAAATCGCCAATATGTTTGCAGAAAAAGCGAATTGGAATATCTGCAATATATTTTCTAATCGCGAATTGATCAACAAATACATTTTTGGTTTAAAAGCTATAGGTATCTAAGTATTCAGAGAAATTGACATGATTTTTACAATTATCTGGCATTTTTTGTCTTATTTCCGTCATATATTCTATATGAAATAGTGCAAAGGGCTTTTGTTATCATTGCAAGACACGACAAATCATTTTGAATTTCATATCATGTTAATAAACAATATTATCTAAGACTGGATTCAGGAAAATCTTATTTCTCTAAAACTGTATTAATTCGTTTTTCTTTTATAAGGTACAAATGTCAACTTTTATAGGACCTTTTTTTTCTAAGACTTCAAAAAACTTTGAATCTTATAAAGATAAATGAAATGAAAATTTTTGCATGAAAAAATTTCATTTGCAAGCTTTATTTTGATTCATTTCAAATAAATATTGATTTTGGAGTTATCCTTCCTGGCTGAAGATTGCATATCCTTATGTCGAATGCTGATATCCTTTTTTCATCAACACGTTTTTCAATCAATAATTTACCTCGTTTTAAATAGTGTACATACATAGGCATGCTTGTGTTAATGGAATATAAATATTTACAAATATTTCAATAACATCTGCAGGTGAACCTGTTCAGATTGTAAAATACCACAAGGATTGCCTAGGCACCTCAAAATTTGAATACATGGACCAAGAGGTGAAAAACATTTTTCTTGCTGAAGATGTGAAAGATAAAAAAGCCGTCATCATATCCATTGCTGGTGCCGCACGAAAAGGAAAATCATTCATGCTAGGATATTTCATCAGATATTTGGAGTCTCCAGTAAGTTTCCTTTCCAATTATTATAATTTTCAAGCATTTTGTTTGTTAAATGTTTGAAGAAATTTATCTGAACATATCAATTGAAATCTCTAGATAATGATTCAATAATACGTGAAATATACGTAAACATCATTTTATTAAGACATTTCGAAACATCAATGAAAGTATGATTTTTTTTTTTGTATTCATGTTCTGATAAATAAATTGCTAGGTGTTTTGAAAATCTTCAATCAAAACACAGCGCAATGATGAAACGGTTAAAGTTTAAACAAAATCATCTTCATACAAGAAGCATTTACGCAAGCTTAAAGTTCAACAAAGCGAACAAAACTAAGACTAACTTTACGTAGGAATTCAATGATCAAACAGTTATTCAAAATAATCCTTCTTTACTTATTAATTAATTGTTAAAAATAATCATTTTTTCTAGCATAGTATGACCTATGTACTTAATATTATTCTAAGATGACAAATATTGTAGTTACACAGTTGTTGCGTGTAAACTTACATTTATATATGATATCAGTGTTTATATTATTGTTTACAATATATCATCTGCGGTACCAAACCCGACACCTAAGAAGTCCCAGAAGTGGAGATTGCTGTGGTGAATTTTGGATGTGTGCAAATAAGTCATCCTGTAAACACAGACACCATTTAGTGTTTTGAAGGCGGTTAAAATAGAATGCAACGCTCTTTTTGTTGGATTGATTTTGCTTTTTTTAAATTGAATTAAAATATAAAACAGTCCATCGCTCTAAATATGTACCTTCTTTTGGGGTGATGTTTTGTATTGTTTTCTTTTCCATTTTGGAAAAAATTATTATACCCGCCAATCGAAAAGTGGAAGGATATATAGCAATCCGTCCGTCCGTCTGTTACGGTTAGGGGTACCAATCTCTTATTCACAACTCCTCTTATACATGTACCACTGAATGAAATTCAATGAGACTTTCAGAGAATCTTTATTAGTTGATGTCAATGTGCTTTTTGATGCAACATATACGAGGGCTGTTCAATAAATAATGTCCTGAACTTTATGACATACATTACAGATATCGTATGACATTAAGCTTGACTTCCCTTCATTTTTGAATCTTTCGTGAATTTATAACAGTTTATGTGACCACTTTTCATCACATAGTTTCATCATGAGAAGTTGGGAAACAAGGGCTTTTCGAGACACTGCATTATAAATGAATGGTAAAGAATCAGTAAACTAGGGTGAAAATAAAAACTTTATCAAAGCTGTCGTAAAACTTGTTAAAAATCCCAAAGAAATATTAATTGAAATATGTGACATTTACAGCAACCAGTTCCTGTTTTATAGGCAAAAGAGTAGATGGATTGCAATGATAAAAATTTATATAATGGGCATCAAAAATGGGTACCCTCCTTGCCAACAAAATTTATAACAGCTTATGTACTGTTCGCCAAATTTCAACAAATAATACTTGATGATGTATGATTGACTTAAAGACACATAGCAAATTTGATAGACATCACATCGGCGGTAATTTACGGTGTTTTTAAGAAACGTTTGGCGGTAAAAAGCTCGATACTCAAAGGTCACCCTATATTTTGAAAAATTAGTGAAAATTACAGCGTGTACGAAATTCTTAACAATTATTTCAAAATATCAGTAATTGTAGTTATCCACGTTTATTTTATTTTCAAACAGATATTGGAACATGAATCTATTGCTTGAAACTCTAAAAACAAAATTTACCATAAGATGTACTTGATAAAAACGTCGAATTTCTGAAAAGTACACAGGTATGCAAGAGCACAAAGACAGTATAACATGTAATTTTCTAAAACATTAGTGGTTATGTTACTCAAAATCGTAATCGGAGAGACAGTTTAAGGAGGCTGGGGGGTCAACAATTTAACCACAAAGTAACCACCAGATTTAACTTATTTTTTAAGATATGGTATCTTAAGCTGTCAACATTCATTTGACAAAGAAAAAATTCATAAATTTTAGTTTTAAATTTTGACCATTTTCTATATCTTTATATGGAGCTCTCCTTTTAAAGGAGATAGAAATAGTCTGAAAATGGCTGCCACCCCCCAGCCTCGTTAATTTCTGGGGGAATCTAGAAAGCTCTATTTTGGTAAAAAAAAAATCAAAAGGTTTATTAGAGGAAGGGCCCAGAATCAGGAATCCACTACATGTACATTGAATTTCTTCAATACAGCGTACAAATCAGCATGCCCTGAAGAGTAAAGGGGTTTTCGGGATAAACAGAAAGTTAATGTTTTTTCACATTAACAATATTTGCAAGATCATTGACCTTTTGACTTGTTTCTATCTCCAAACTTAGAAAAAATACCTTTCAGAAGGAAGAAACAAGTCCGGGAAATCATTGGATCTGCCATTTTCCAGTATACTGAGGGTCATACCCAAAAATGAGTTCTACAAACGATCAGAAAATGGATAAATAATGTTACGGACATGTATTTTACTTAAAAGAGATTAATTAGTAAAATCATGAAGAATAAATCATTGAAAAGTGTCTTTTGCTTCTTTCTGAGCACCGAGGACATTATTTATTGAACAGCTCTCGTATTTTGGGTTTCCCATAGCAAAACATAAGCACTGCCATTAAATTCATATTGGAGGCCGGAGTATCATTTAGTGAGCTCATTGCTCATAGTACCTCTAGTTTTTAGAATAGTGTTAATGCGAATAACAAAAAATCGGGTTGATAATTTAATAGTATGAAGAAGGATATGGAAATAACGAACAGTATTCAATCTCAACGTCCATTGAACAAATATACAAAATAAGAGCACAGCAAACACGGACCTCCGAAACATCAGAGGTGGGATCAGGTGCCATGGAGGAGTGAGCATCCCCTGCCGACCGGTCACACCCGCCGTGTGCCCGTTGTCGGAAAAAGTCCGTGGTCAATTCAGTGTATAAATAATGGACTAACAATTGGTATGAAAAACGTCAGTCAGCATTTCATTCAACGATAAATTGTATTTGCTGACAAGATCATTGTATCGACCATAGAATTTACGAAATGATAACTTTAAACGAGATTGTTGATATTCTTGTTTCATCAACTTGCTTGTCAATAATTTACCTCGTTTAAGAAATTGTTCATACGTAGAGCATGCTCTTGCGTATCGAATCAACTGAGATATAATTACTCCGTATGCAGGTGATGAAGGTATATTGCTGCATAAGTAAGGGAAGTTGACGATGGAAAAGTTAAAGTCATCACGTTTATCATATAGCTTGGTTTTTAGATTACCATTAGTGTCTTTTTCAAGTAAAATATCCAAGTATGAAGCAGAAGTGTCGGACTCTGTGGTATCTTTTATCTCAAGCTCACCAGGACGTAGGAATGGAAATTATCATTGTTAATTGACAATACGTCGTTGATATATCTAAATGTCGAGTTGAAGGCCACAGCAAGTGTTTTCTTCTTTTGACATAAAAGATTTTGCATAAATTCTGCTTCATATGAATATAAAAATAAGTCTGCTAATAACGGAGCGCAATTTGTACCCATGGGAATTCCAATAGATTGTTGGAATACCTTGTCTCCAAAAACCACATAGATATTGTCAATCAGAAACTCAAGCATCTTCTTGATGTCACTTCAGAGTACTTATATGTGCAATCAGAATCTGTTTTAACAAAATAAATTTTCAAATGACCAATGACGAGGTAAGTAAACTTACGAGTTCCATTTTTGTTGAAGAAGCAGCTGTCAATGATATCAAAAAGCCTGCATTTTAATTTGTCGTGGGGAATTGTTGTGTATAAAGTTGAAAAGTCGTAAGTTTTTATGCTGTTGCTTTTTGTAAAGTCTTGTGATTTCAAATTGTCCAAAAGTTTTTTAGAATTTTTAAGTATCCACATCTGATTTACACCACTTATTGAATATATAGTTGTACAGTACTCTTGAAGTTTTTCCTTCACTTCTGTCAATATATTAGTGAGAAGTAACGAAAGAGGCTTTGTTGAACATTTACTGGAACCTGCAATGTATCTTTGTTTGTAAGGATTCTTATGAAGTTTCGGAATCCAATATATATAAGGTAATTCAAATTCATTTTGGCTCTGCGGAATATTAAACGTATTCAAAACTGACAGGTGATTTTGAAGAATTTCTTCCTTAGAAAGAAAAGTATATATATAAGTAGGATTACTACTTGTAGAATTAAATCCAAGTTCTTCTAGAATGCAATTTATATAATGAGCCTTACAAACGAAGACAATGTTGTTACCTGCTTTGCCGGCAGGAAACAGTACGTACTGATCGTGTAATCTATCTAATTCTTTTTTTCACTTTTGGTTTATTGAACACAGAAGGATAGATGGTTTTCATTTTGCCCCTCAATCTATTTATACGTGACTTTAACATGGATCTGATACATTTAATCCATTCTGACAAGGTGTCAATGTCTTCTTTTTCATATCTAGCCCATCGTCTGGCGTAATTTTCAACAGAATCCATAATATTTATGAAATTCCGACGCCAGTTGAAGGATCGGGGTTCCCTATTTTTAGGACCTTTTAGAATAAGTGATCAAAGGTCCTCATTACGAACTATTTTTACGTCACCTGTAATAACGTGTCCAGCAGGACTATAGTTATAGGGCGAAGAAGAACATGAACACGAAAGGGGATTATTTTTCAGATAGTCGATATCCAGGCCATGTAAAGTGTTTTTGTAATTGAAAAGTTTGGAAGCAATGGTCGATGTATATTTGTAGGAAATACAAGGCGTAGTCTTTAACTTGAAATATGGTGGAATACAAGACTGGACCCTTTTGTGATTAAGAATATTACTTATATTAACCACGTCAATTCCTTTACTGGCATATTAAAGTTTAAGGAAAATACGGATTGTTTTAGCTGCATTTACTTCCGTGAAACGTGTGGGTATCAAATTTATCAACATCGAAAAGTTTACAGACATATATCATTGTTTCTTGAAATAAAAACATCTTTTGAATTCCCTTTTCTAGATTCAATCACTTTAGAAGGTCTGCGTAAAAACGATTTCATTTACGGAAATACGGTAAGGCCACCTAACGAAAGTCATTTTATACACCACGCAATCTGGGAATTATTGTTTTCCTTCACGCACATAATCCCGTAAACTGTTCCTTTCGTCCGAAAATATAATATGCTACTTAAATACTAATGTGGGGCTTTTTTTACAATGTCTTACTATGCCTTCCCGATTGTTTACGAAATGCATTGGTCTCTGTTAGTGTTTATCCGATCTCTACGCAGAAGTTTTCATGTATCACTGCTCACTGCTACACAGTTTCCTAAAACGTCACTTTTTTAACAATTCCGACCCGTCTTACAAATGTAATAAGTTATAACTATGATTGCTCAGCCATTTTATAACTCTGAACGATCAAATTTTGCCAGTTTGACGTGATAGCTTTTCTCAACCTCATAAAGTAAAAGTCATTTAGATTTGCACAGAATTTTATAAAATACAAATGAAATTTATAAAGTGATAAATAGTTTGTTAATTAAAGTTTTGCAGTTCTCCGGGTCTCCATTCCAAGCCTAATTATCAAGCCATAATTGAAAATAAACATTTGAAATTGAATAAGATTTTACATTTTTCAATTTTACATTCAGTAAAGGATTAGAAATATGCTAATAATGAATATTAATGATGCTTTTATTTAATTCTTATCTTGTCCACAAACTTTACGGACAACCCTCATAGATACCCCCACCCTGCTTTTAAAGCGGGGGATAATAAAAATGGTAAATAATTCTATCTGGACAGATTGATTTTGAACATACCTCAGGTATTCATTGGCGTGTGAATGGTCAAAAAAAATTATTCCACCCCCATGGCACCTGATTCCACCACAGCTCCGAAATTTGTACTGTTTTATTAACAGACCTTTGAGCTGCTTGTTTTTGCTGATTATCCATATGGTTTCCATTACACGCAGATACTTATATTTGTATCACATTCAAATTTTGTGTTATTTTCAGTGAACATTTCCATACACTTTTCTGCAAATTTTTTCACAGGCTCCAGTAAAATTAAAAAAAGACCCTTCAGTCCATATCCTCCTAGCAGTTGTTTCATCGTAATATCAAGTTTTTGGTATATCTTGTAAACCAAAAAAAAAAACACGTTTATATGGAAGCTTATAAAAACAGTTTATTTGACAAAAATTCATATACCACACTTTTGGGATGAATAATGCAAACGTAGGACCGCGTCCTTGGGAAATTCAAGCATTAAAAATCTATTTCTGTATATATTTTATGATAGAACAATTATAAGATATCAAGTTGACTGAGAGAGATAACCGTATACAGGCGATTAATATATATTTCTGCATAACTATGATCACATTTATCATATTTATCATTGAACTTGGTTGTTACCATGTAGATTACCATTAACGTCTTTTTCAAGTAAAAATCCAAATGTAAGACAGGCGTGTCAGACTCTGTGATATCTCTTATCTAAAGCTCATTTCAATAAGAAACCGATTTCAGTTGAGCGATGTGGCTCATGGATCTTTCAGCACTAATCCCAATGCCATATGCAGAGACTCCTTCCTAAAGGTGATTCATGAAGCAGGTTACCTCATTCTTCCTCACTTGAATTTTGCAACGAACAAGATTCACGACATTTTTGGCCCTGTGATTTTCTGATCTGAAAATGCTTAATTTTACTTGCATTAAATATATCATTTTGACTTTCGTGATTGCATCTATGAACGATTGCGTTATTTGCTTGTAAGTAAATATATTATGACCTTACGAAACATGTGAATTACATCATTCAGTCGACGGAATGGTAACGAAATGCCAACTTAATAGTCACTGAAAAGTCACTAAAAAGACCTTTGCCCATGATTTTCCCGTGATCCTTCAATTACCATGCATTTAGCCTATTGAATGGCAAATACATTCCAGTGGCCTTTTATTTATCATTCAAGTGCAGCCTTTTTTTTTAATAATTGGCTTACCTGTATCTTTTTAACTAATTTTTTTTTTACCTTTTCCTGGTATAAAAGCAATAATTTTTTTTTCTAAATTTAAATAAATATAAATGAAGAAAAAAATTGATGTAACAAAGAAATTTGTGCTCAAGATCAGAATCCAACCCTGGTCTCAAGCGTGTGAGTCTGAGACCATACTTATTCCGCTAAAACTGCTTGTTTAATACTGCAGAATTAAAATCAATCAAGTAAAATTAGTAAAAATCGATGGAATTCGATTCACCTGTTGTATTGAGTAGCTGCTACGTGCATATATCTTGTAAATATTTTGTGTATTATATTAACTTGCGCGGATTTTCGAGGCAGACTGACTAATTAAACATCTTTTATTGGGATGATGACAATTATCAGCGACGGCCACCTGTTCCTTTGTCAGAGATTTGAGATCGTTGCAAATTCTCTATTTAGAAAATTAGTAAAATAATTTCAATATCATTTAAGAAGAAAAATGTACAACAATAAGTTTCTTCCATAAGAGGTATAGATATTATTATATTGATGTAAAATGATTTTAAAACGATGTTTAACAACTTTTAACAAACATCTTGCAGTTTTGACAATAACATGTACGAAACAAAATTTTTGATATAAATATCCTTCAAGAGAAGGTGTAAATAATATTACATGTATGTCTCAACGTTTAAAACTAAATTTTTCCATGAAAAATACAATTTTAGTTGACCACTGAAAATTCACTGAAAGCTGTTTTTCAGTTTTAACTGATATATCTTGTTTTCTTCTTGTTAATGAGTCACTTTCCTCATATTCTGAAAAATAGCTTTAAAAACAGCCACTTCTAAAAGTTATTTTTTCAATATTTCAAAATATAGAAACCCCAATATGGATCTGATTTGAAATAAGCAATCAGTAAGTGATGAAAATATTTCTGAGGATTACAAGACATGTTCTATTATATAGATCAGATGCTGCCCTATTAACATTTTTATTCTCTGAAAGTACTCAAGTATGCTTGTTTACATTTAAACTCAAGAACATTGCAATTCCATAGAGCTTGAGCTACGAGATTTGGAGTTTAAGGTTTAAATTGTAAAAGAAAATGAAAATACTAACTGTCTAATTTATTTTGATGTTTAAAATGGAGCATAAATTGTTAGTCTCTAAATTGTTTTACATGTATCTACAGTACAGTTTTATTCATAAAATGACCCGAGCTCCTTCTGACAGTTCTTTTGCTGATGGAGACTGCCTTTGTAATTATGGAGAGCATTTTTTATATTCTTTTCAAAGACGATGTTTAGATGATTGGGAGAAAGAAGACAACCATGTGGTACTCTAATTTTTCTTGTGGAACCAGTCACCGTTACTGCTATATAGATTTCTGCACTTGCGGTGTTGTATAGCTTTTCTATAACAAGGTTGGCATTGAAATTGCATTTCTTAATAGTGGTAAATAAGGCAGCAATTTGCACTTAGTCGAAAGCTTTCTTGAAATCAATGAACGAATGATTACTTTCTTTGTTATGCTGCACGTACGTCATGCAGATTATTCCTATATCAAATATCTGGCACTTTTATCTTTCCTTAAGTAACTCCTCTCTGTGTTTTTTTTTTCAGAAATGATAGTTTCTGTTAAAGTCTTCACTCTATATTAAGATCGACCATGCTATGGAGGCTTAATAAACGGATGGTGAGATTGCTCTTTTCTTTCTTTAGGTGATATTGAACGATTATGTCCAGGAAGGTGACAATATTCTCGTGCTTCATATATTGTTGCAAATGATTTTGAGAGCTGTGCTCATTGCTTCTCCTCCGGCCGTTTCGAGGGTTTAGCGTCGATACCTACTGACCTTCTGTTAGTCACCTGGGGATTCGCTAGAATAGGTCCTCAGTACCCCCTTGCTTGTCGTAAAAAGGCGAATGAATAGGGCGGTCCTTTGGATAAGACCGTATAAACTGTGGCCCCGTTTCACAGCAGGTGTGGCACGATAAAGATCCCTCCCTGCTCAAAGTAAGTGCCGAGCATTGACCTAATTTGCAACCCTTCACCGGCAATGGTGACGTCTCCATATAAGTAAAATATTCTGGAGAGGGACGTTAAACAGTATACAATCAATCAATCTGTTAAATGGCATTGAGTGCCACTTTCACTTCCCGCCAGCGGATAGTGAGATACTGGTTGAATTTCTTTGAGCTGAAACACTGTTATTGTATAACATCCATCAAAAGATAAAACCGTGATGTTCCAGGACTAATTCCTACGCCCCAGGTCTTAAGAAGATTAAAATGAATACAGTGCTTTCCGCACTTATTTATGGACAGCAGCAAGAGAAATATATTTTCAGATAATACCAACAAACAACACCACAAATATCCACTGGCCATGTACTGTACCATTTGAGTTTTTGTTCAAAGGCACTCCATTTACAAAGCTTCTGTTTATCACCTACAGAATCTACAATTCTTGAAATATGAAAGATTGCTCGAAGAAAAGTTGGAAGTGCTTTGCGAATAGGAAAAGGCCAGGTAGAGTCACGTGACACTGGCGTAGAACACTCAGGCAAAGTAATTATAAAAAGGAAAACACAGTAAAAAGATGCGGCTACACTTATTATTCAAACTAAGATATGAAATGAACAATAAAGAATCTATGGTTACACAAAGGTGAAATGTCCACGTTCATGAAAGTTTAACAAGCATTTACTGTAGGTTTGTAAAAAAGATGCTCACACTACCGTGGCACCTTATCCCGACTCTGTTTTTTAGAAGTCCGTGTTTGCTTTGCTCCAACATTTGTATTGTTTAGTGGTCTTTTGGGTTAAATATTGTTTGTTACCTAAAAGAATTTCATTTAGCTTCCTGTATTTTTTTTCTTTCTGTTCAATTGTCACTCCGTTAAGATGCAACTGCTGTACATAAACGGTGTAATTATGTCACATGGATTACTAGACTAAGATGTTTTTAATGACTGCAAATGCTTATATATGACTCTCATTTGCAATGAACATATGAAAATTAAATCACAGACTACTACTTCAGAAATATTGACTGTTCAAAAATCCAATATTTAGAGGTAAATTTTGGAGTTGTTTATTGTTCCAAATATCTTAGGAAATGAGGAATAACGAAAACAAAGTTTACTGAATGGGCCTGTACCACATTGTTGTCGATTATATCATTCTTATAAATCAAATTTGTTGTCGTTGAAATGACGACCATATGTATATATTGTGATGAATAAAATCCCTGTGTTTTGAATTATCTTGTAGCATATGTTTAGAATCTTTGAAAATGTTTTCGATATTCACCACAGAGAACTATTTTGCATATAATGAACAGTATGAGTTCATCATTGAAATAGTGCTCTTGTCTTTTGTCCTTTAGAAACATAAGTCTTTAAAAGTCTTTATGCATCAAGTATCCCATGTTTCCAACTATCGTTGATGTCCCTGGTTAACTATACTAGCTACAAAGTAATTCCTTATATTTTTTCCTTATATTTCCATTCAATTTCGAAATAAAATTGTAAATATAGATTTTAAAAATGAAGACATTTAAAGTTTAAAATTACACGAGGACTCTCATGCCAATTTCACGTGTCCTCGCCCTCTGACGTCAAACACAAAGGCAGCCGCACGAGATTTACATGCATATTTGTTCTCCTTAGTGAAGGACACAGAGACAGATGCGCATGAGATTTTAATGCATATTAGGCCTCTTTAGTTCTCGATCTATCTACTTTATTTACATTTCGGAAGAATTATCAAGAAATCAACAACCCTTAATTTCAAAGAGTTACATGTGTCACAGAGAAAAAAATAGAAATATTTCGACTTCGATGTGCGGTAGTAATTGTCGCGTTTTCGACAATAAAGACAAATTCATATGATTTTCTGGCAATAATAAATAGTAGACAGTCTAGTTATTGGTAAATCTACGCTTGAGTGGTTCTTGGAATGTCGACTAGTTAAATGTTTTGTCGTCGTGAGTTCGAAAAAAAGACAAATATAATTTTATTTATGACTAAATATGATATTTACTAGTATACACCTGGTTGTAGACACGATCTCGTCTTATAATTCTTGGTATAAAAATATGAAATAAACCTGGTGGCGGTTTTTTACGAAAGAAATCAAAAAATAGATCATAATGCTTTTAAAAAATATATTGTTGTGCTCTCAATGCGGAATTTTTCATTCACCTTCGTGTACTTTAATATTAATATTGTTTAAAACAGGAAGTTTCTAGATCGTCAATTTAACCTGTTTTAAGTATTTTGTCCCATACTTATTACAGGGATCTCCATCATTAAAAGTTTTACTGTGTTGCAAAGTTAAACATTAAAATTTCGCGCATTTTCGCGATCGAATTAGAAACAAAACTGCTATACATTATACTTACATAAAATGCATACAAACACTTTAAAAATCACTTATTTCTTGTACAAATGGTATTGCCTTACGTTCATATTGATAAAAGTAAAAACATGTATTCTAAAAGGAAGAAGATATTCTGGTCAATACAGTCGAATTGTTTGTCAAAGTTTAAAGTAAAGCCGTGTATTGTTTTCTTGATCGAATCAAGTGTACGGAAAAAAATGTGATGACGAAAGTCTTTGAAATACTAACATTAAGAATAACAAGAAACTTGTGTAAACATATATCACTAAGCAAATTGTGTCTTCCCAAAGTGCTTAGTATGAAAAGTTTAATTTGGTTGTATATTCGAATTTGTATACCTTCAATATGGCGACCAACGTGAAATAACTCTTGCTAAAATTTTGTGAATTGAAAAAAGTCACATTCTTAATTATTTCTTTTTACAACATAGGACATTTCAAAATGGGATGAGAATGAACCGCTTGAAGGCTTTGAATGGAGAGGAGGAACTAACAGCATCACCACTGGATTGTGGATCTGGAGCAAACCATTCCTTACTCAGACTTCTTCTGGGGAAGATGTTTGTTTGTTTTTTGTTTGATTGTTGTTTTATGTCCCTTTCGTGAATTTTTCACTCGTACTTGCCAGTAAAGATTAGTAAATGCTTATCCTTTACTCGGCACTCAGAGTCATTGAGCTGTAAGGGATCATTTTGTGCAACCACTTATTACTACAACAGGGGACCTCGGTTTAACGGTCTCACCCGAAGGACTGACCTCAACGTATTTATTAATCATATACAAATCAATTCATTGATTCTCTTTGATTTATCTATATTTTCAATACTGTCACTATTTTAGATTTAGAAAATAAAATAAGCCCCGGTACATGTGTATGATATGTTAATTGTTAAAAATGAAATTTTATATTGAGATTAAACGAGTTTGTCAAATTCAAGGTCAAAAAGAGCTAATCCTTGATATTTACACAGGTCTTAATGGTAAACAGTCATTTCATGTAAAGAAAAATAAAAGTTTTAAAACAAATGAATGAGTAGAAAATGAAAAGAAAATGTCGCTAACAATGCATGTAATTTTTTTTTAAAACTCGAATTCTCTTTCCAGATTGCTGTCTTTTTGATGGATTGTCAAGGATTTTATGACAGGGATTCGTCCGTGAACGACGCAACAAATATTTTTGCTTTCAGTGTTTTATTTAGTTCTATACAAGTAAGCACATAAGAAGACAGCACTAAGATACATAATTCAGTGTATCTTTTTTGTTTTTTTTTATTCCGATAAACATTGTTGCCTTGTTTACTTAAATAGAAATTTCTAGAAAAAAAATCAAAATGCTACTCCTCCTACAGTTTTGGTCTGATTTCAATATAAATTGGCACACAAGTATACTACACTAAGATACAGTATTCTGTGTACCAGTTTATGATTTCGATGAACATGTTGCCTTGTTAAGAAAAATAAAATCTCTATAAAAAATATTCAAAATGCTTCTCCTCCTAAAGTTTTGGTCTGATTTTAACATAACTTGACATACAAGTACACTTCACTAAGATACATTATTCTATATACACTCTTTTTTAAGCTTTTTTTAAAAATAAAAATAGAGACTTTAAGGAATGGCTCGTGGCGAGAAATATTTGCGATGATGAGGCTCTCGCAAAATTCGCTAAAATTTTTAACACACGAATAAAAGTTGGTTTACAGTATCAGTTTTTGATTTCGATGAAAGGTGTTGCATTAGTTACTAAAAATAGATATTAATGTGAAATTCCGTACATACTCGCCTTTTTGGAGTTAAACTTTGATCTAAATCTCTTTGTCCGACTTAAAGGCGAGATATAAAAAGACTGGTATTTTAGAAGGTCAATCTTTCTAATGTAAGCTTAGAAAATACAACCGACTTATACACGAGTATACGGTACTTTCAAAATTCTACTCCCGATACAGTTTGAGTATGATTATAATATAAATTGGCATGCAAGTAGCCTACATGTACGAGGGTTATTCGTAAAGTTCGTGGACAAGCTAAGAATTAAAAAAGAATGTTGCGTCATTGATATTTATAATTAGAAATTTTTAATCCTTTTATAAATCTGAACTGAGAAATGTAAAATCGGATTCATTTTCAAATGTTTAATAACAATTATGACTTCATAATTAGACTTGGTATGGAGACCCGGAGCAACGCAAAATTTTGACCAAAAAAATTAATTATCACATTATAAATTTCATTAGTATTTTATAAAATTCTGCAGAAAATCTGTATGACTTTTATATTATGAGGTTGACAGAAGTTATCACTTCAAACGTGCAAAATTTGAACATTCAAAATTGTTAAATGGCTGAGCAATCAAAGTTAGAACATATTAGGACGATTCGAAATTGTTCAAAACAGGGACGTTTTTGGAATAGCTGGAGCAAAGAGCGGTGATAAAATTCTGCGTAGACTACAAAGACCAAAACATTTTACAAACAATCGGGAAAACATAGTAAAAGAAGCTGCATATTAGAATTTAAGTGGCATATAATATTTTCGGACAGAAGTAGCAGTTTTACAGGATGACATGCGTGTAGGCAAACCATCATTCTCAGACTGCTTCGTAACTTCGTAACGTGACTCCAACGTATTTTAAATTATAATATTATATATATATATATAGGTAAAATTAAAATAAAAAAGGCAACACAGATTAAAACGTTAGCGCTTTCATTATATCTTCAGACGTTTTACAAATGCATTCTTTATCCTGACTGCAATGTCTTACAAAACTATTAATACTTTAAAAATCATTATCTATATATATATATATGTATATATATATATATATATATATATATATATATATATATATATATATATATATATATATATATAACTTATAATATAAATCCACACACGTATTGTTATAATAAAAAATCAATTATATATATTTATATAATATTTTAAAAAGTAATTTAAATTGAAAATTCTGTAAAATTTAATTAAACGCTACTCATATAGGTATAGTTTTACTGCATCTTGCCACAAAGAAACTTAATCTGGAAACATTCTATTTATTGCTTTTTTCAAGTTTTAAGTCCCGACTGATGCTTTTCTCTTCCTTCATTGCTATCCATTTTCGTCACACTTTTTTGTGTGTTGTGCGTCATACGTTAACTTTGAACATTTTCAGCTTCTTTTCAACAACCACTCAACCAATTTTAACCAAATTTAGCATATTATTGGTAAAAGGGAATAAAAACTGTGAATTTCATGGTCCCTGCCCCCTGGAGCCTGAGGGGTGGGACCAAACCCAAATAAATTAATGTTATTTTTAATAATCTTTCTTACTTCAGACTATCAAGCAGTCGAACTGTTTGCAGATTGTAATCAGCATTGACTCCTCTACCAAAATTATGAAATCCACGGGTCAGCTCTATTAATTATGTAGTGAAAATACATTAATTCTTTAAAAATCTTCTTCTCTGCTTCTGAGTATTATCCCAATGAACTATGTACATAGTTATAGTATGAAAGGATGCCTCTTCAAGATTTGTGAATTTTATGCCCCCAGGGTCAGGGGTTTTGGTGTTAGGACGGGGTCCAATGAATATATATATAGTCAAAATGCATAAATTCTTTGAAAACTTTTTTCTTTGCTCCTGAGTATTAAAGCATTCCTTCAAGTACATATTAATGAAGATGAAATGTGCCTCTTCCTAAATGGTCAATTTCAGGTCACCTGGGTCAGGGGTAGTGAGAGTTACTTAGTCTGAAAATAAATTAATGCTTTGAATTCTGCTTTTTGGTATTAATCAACCATTTCTGAAGAAGGATATGGAGATAACGAACAGTATTCAATCTCAAGGTATGAAAAACAATACAAAATAGGAATAGAGCAAACATGGACCACCAAAACATCAGAGGAGGGATCTGGTGCAATGGAGGAGTGAAGAAATAAAATCTATAATAACATTTACAAAATGTTGAAATATGTGGCCCCTGTAGGGTCAGGGGGTAAATGTACTGTGGGGTAGGGTGCACAACCTGTTATAGAGTAGAAATACATTTTCTATTTGTTACTTTTATCTACCTCTGGGTAGTAAGTACGGCTCCGTGTAAAAATCATGCTGACAGTACAGAAAAGGTGATTCATCGACCATCTTCAAATTCAATAAAATTGGTTTTAATATATTTATTTGGGTCTAAATTGAATACAAGCAGTTGATTATGTTATAATTCTTCTTTTTTCATATAGCCAGGGATAAAGTACTTGAGGTGTAATTTGTATAGATAGTGTGCAAATAATGCCTATTTCAGAAAAGAATATCTTTAAAACCCTAAAAGAAGTACAAAAACTTAATATATAATTCCAGTGAACATGGAAGGCTTAATAAAAATTTACTTTAATATTTATGTGCAAACGAAGTATTGAAAAGATACAAGGGGCTTAAAATCGAGAATTTGTCAAGATTCTTCAAATGAGTTATCTCCCTTTGCAATTTTATATAGGTGGCGCTAGTAAAAATAAATGGCAGCCTCCATGGTTAGCTGTACGCTGCAAAGTTATTTTGATGCATCCTGTGGCGTTTATTGCAAAAATATGTGTGAAGTGACATAAATTGGTTGAAAGGATTCTACAATAACAGATTAGGCATAGTTTTCGGACAAAAGTATAGCCACGTGTCGTGTTAATTAGTATATTGACCTTGTTCAGCTGTTGTTGACATGGTTGACGTTCTCCCGAACTGGTACTCGCCTACTGACCATACTGACACCGTTGTGATCTATCTCAGAGGTTTAAATTCTACGGTAATCCACCAGAGTCCAAGAGTAAACTCTGAGAGAGGGGTGGCAGTCCGATTTTGTCAGCTTACTCAACTTGGAGAGGGAAGATAATGTATATTTTACATTTGACCAGGTAAGATCAGGTCCAGAACACTGCAGAACAATTTCTTTATTAAGATAATTAATTTTGTAGCTTGAAATAGCTATGTAGCTTTAATATGTTGACGGTGGGACCGTTAGGGCGAGCGCATATACGTATCCATTTTCATTTAGATTGGACATGTGAATCCGCACGTGAGATTCGGTGCGTATTAGATTCTGACGTCATATGACGTCGTTTTTATGTTGCTTTTCCAAACCGAAGCCTGAACAAGGCTGATTTTAATCAGTTTATGAATATCTTTCTGCTATAAACAGATAAATTCATTAAATCAAGACAAGTTTATTGTTCGTTTAACTTTTGTTGTTATTCTCGCGAGAATGTTGCTTTAGAGTTTGTGTATGAAGCGATGCATTGTGGGTCTTAATTACTGCGGTAAAAAATTCTTAGGAATGAATGTGCAGTAGTCTGAATTTTCTCTTTGCCCAGGCATTTTCATCAGAGCTTGCAGTTATGAGCATCCCTTTTCGACCCTTGCTGCACTCGCTATTAATCTATTCAAATTAGCTTGGTTTAGCTTTTTATATGCAGTCAAAAGTATTTTACAAGTCCTATACGACAATGTATTATGAGTTTTTAATGAAAAGGAAAAATCATAGATACTTGTAGTATTGCAATGAAATGCTGACCGACGTTTTTCATACCAATTGTTAGTCCATTATTTATACACTGAATTGACCACGGATTTTTCCGTTATTTCCTGATTATGACAGCGAGCACACGGCGGGTGTGACCGGTCGGCAGGGGATGCTCACTCCTTCATGGCACCTGATCCCACCTCTGATGTTTCGGAGGTCCGTGTTTGTTCTGCTCTTATTTTGTATATTTGTTTAATGGACATTGCGATTGAATACTGTTCGTTATTTCCATATCCTTCCTTGCTTCCAATTTGTACCGTACAAGCCTTGTGACATTTGTATGTCTTACTTTTGATATTTGATTGAGGGGTTTACTGATAATTGTGCACCTTGTGCTGCTGTCTAAAACAAGATGTGTTTGTGAAACCATGATGCCCCCATACGGCAACATAGCGACGGTCAAGCTTTCTCAAATGCAGATCAAATATGCTGGTACCAAAGTAACGCCTTCTCACACGAAATGCGATATGTAAACACAAGATTATTACCTAGGTTAATATTCTATAAGACAGGACAAACTCAGAGTCAAGGTCAAAGGGTCAAGGTTGTTTTGTTCTAAAGAAAGGCCTTGTCTCAAAAATTACGTATGGAAAGTATGAAAACACTGGGCCTTACCGTTCAAAAGTTATAGTCAAGGTTAAAGTTTGTAAAAAGTAGGTCAAACTTTAAGGTCAAGGACAAAGGGTCAAGACTCTTGATATCCAATGAAAAGTATTGTCACAAGGATTACACATGATAAATATGAAATTTCTAGCCCAACTGTCAAGGTTAAAGTTTGTAAAAAGTAGGTCAAACACAAAGGTCAAGGTTCTTGATATCAAATGAAAGGTCTTGTCACAAAGGATCAAATTTGTGAAGTATGAATGCCCTAGTCCTAACCCTTCAAAAATTAATGTCAATGTTGTTTTTTTTAAAGTAGGTCAAACTCCAAGGTCAAGGTCAAAATTGTCAAGGTTCTTGGCATCTAATAATCTTTTTATCAGAATTATATATATGAAGTATGAAAGCCTTAGTACTTATTTTTCAAAAGTTATAACCAAGGTTAAATTTTTTCATAGGGACAGAAATCTCTAAGGTCAAGGTCAAAGGGTCTAGGTTGTTGGTATCCAATGAAAGGACTTTCAACAAAGATAACATATGTAAAGTATAAATGTCTTGGTATCCACTATTCAAAAGATATGGCCTAAGTAAAAGTTTTAAAGTTTCATGTAAATGTGGGTCAAACTCCAAGGTCAAGGTCAAAAGGTCAAATTTGGTGGACCCAAAAAAAGGTCTTGTCACAAGGAATACACATTTGAAATATGAAATCATTACTCCACTAAATATAAATTTATAGGCAAGGTTAAAGTAAAGGACAAACAGACAAACAGAGAGAGAGACGGAGAAACAGACAGACAGACAGACACGACAAAAACTATATACCCCCGAAACTTCGTTTACGGGGGCATAACTATGTAAAGAAAACTGACAGCCAATTTACATGCAAATTTAAGCTGATGTGCCATCAGATAATCTTGTCGTCTAGACCTGTTTAAGTTACTGCGCACTCCCCTATGTGCAATGAGGCATGAATAAGTATGATGGTATGATTTAGGCAGTGTTTGAAATAACTTGCTCAACCGCCTGAGAAGCACAAATTTTGTCACAGACAAACAGATTTGTAACCGATTACAGATTTGACACCCGACTGAAAATGAAAAACTTTTCAGAAACTTGACCTTTGTCATGACTTTTGAATGAAAAATAAAGGGCTTTTCTCATTGAGATCCAACACCAAGGCGCACATGGATCTTAAAAAAATAGACAGAAAACGTGAAACGTGTAATGGTTTAAGTAACAATCTTTTAAAATCTTCTCAAGAACATGAAGATGATGATATGGAAGCATTCTCTGGTGATGTAGTGTAAAGTTAAACCCCCTTTAGGTAGGATGTGGCCACAATGGGGATCAAAATTTCACATTGCAATATATAGGGGAGAATCTTCCCTAGAACAGGAAAGCCATGATTGATATTGTACTGATATGTAAGTCATTGGAAGAAGCCTCAAGTAGTGTAGATTCTGTTTAAATTCAATAAATTGTAATAAAGTTAAAACTGGAGACATATTGCAAGTGATGAAAAATACACTAGTAGAAAAGATATTTCACATACAGAAAAACTCGTTTACTACGAACACAGAAATAGCAAATTCATGGATATAGCGAAGTTATTTTAGATCCCCAGCTATATAAATTTAACAAATTCCTTATATGGATATAACGAATAATTGATATAGCAAAGTAATTTCATAGGTCCAGATGACTTTGTTATAACTTTGTTTTACTTTATTTCATAAATTAGTATTATTGTATTTTAGATGAATTAAACTCCATTTTATTTTCACAAAATGTATACAATGGGCTGCATAATGGTTTTGAAGGAAAAGGTTACACTGTTTATTACAGACAGCAAGAAAACATCAGTGAACACCATCAACTAATGAGACTCCAAAGGTGGGAGAATACCTGTCATTCAACTATTTTAGATTTTTAATGAAATTACTGCATTATATAAACTTGATGTTCCATGTAAAGTAATTTATAAAATCAAAACAACCATTTAGAACCTTAATAATAATGTAGCATAAACTAAAGAATTCTAAATTGATGAATGATAAGTTCATGTGCATGTATATTGTAATTATTATTTTAGGAAGATTGGAAAATAAGATATTTAAAGCTGTCAAAAAGCAGAGTTTAGAGTTCAGTGGATTCCATGACGGTACTTTGGATAATGTCAATCAGGCAGCAATTCTTTTCCAAAGGATCTTAAGTGCTTTTAGAAGAAGCTAATAAACAAAGGACAGTCACTTACTACAGAAGAGAAGCAAGGGAGATTAATAGTATTCTGAGTGCCATGATTGCACCTTACAAAGATGTAAAACTTTAAAAATTGTGTTTACATATACAATGATTATATGATAAATGTATCTAGTAATCAATATTAATATGATTAATATTTTCAAATGTTTTTTTTTTTACATTTAACTGTTCATTAATGAAAAAAATAATTTGTTTTGTATTTGAATTTGGAAATGTAAACGAATTTATTTTAAAATGTAAACTGGTATTCTTACATATAAACATGTATGTACATGGTGTATCTATTGGACTCTCACAAAAGATGATGCTACTTTTTTGGTGAAATTATTAATCACAATGATTTCTGTGCACATGATTTTTTAAAATCCTCTATAGGGTATGGTATCTATGAAAACTACTCAGACTTTTTGTTTGGCTATTTTTTAAATCATGGATATATTTTATTTTCTTGATAACTGAATTCCTAAAAAAAAAAAATATATTTTGTTGTTTTTTGTACACATGAATTATCTCCCCCTTTCAGCTTGAAATTAGAAATAATATTGAAGATATAGATATAACTTGATTATTGAAAATAAATAATTGTGTTGTATTTGGATTTGGAACTATAAAGAAATTGTTATGAAATGCTATTTATAATTTAACATGCATATTAAATATATACTTGACATTTATTTTACCGTGATGAAAAAGTGAATTTCCCAATTTTTGTATAAAACTCTTCAATGACTTTTGGAAATTAATAATCAATTGCACAAAATGTTTTAATATTTTATTTTCCATAAGGTATGGTGTCTAGGAACTAAACACTGCCTTTCTGTTTGTCTGTAGTGTATTTTTTTCTTTAAATATTTTATCATACAGCTGAATTTAGCTGTAAATCCTTTTAAAATTGAAAATGTCATTTTTTCTCGACATGGATTATTTCCCCTTGTCAGCTTAAAATTAAAAACTATTACTGGACGTGGTAATATTTGGATGAATTATGAAAAGTAAATAATTTAATTGTATTTGAAAATGGGAATATAAAAAAATGGGTTTGAAATGCTATTTACTTTTTACATGCAAATATATATGGCATATATTGGACTGTGACAAAAAAAGAGAAATTACCATTTTTGTACAAAATTCATCAGTTGTTTTGGAAAGTTAATAATCATTTGCACAAAAATGTTTTAATAATTTTATTGACTTTAGACAATAGTCTCTATGAAATTAGCATGGCTTTTTAGTTTGGCTGTGGGGTTTTTAGAAATTTTTGATAGATAAAAATCCTAAAAAATGGATATTTTACATTTTTTGTCAAAATGAATTATCTCCCCTTTTAGCTTGAAATTAGAACACATTACTGGTCATAAAAATATTTTGACTAGATATGGATAGTAACTACTTATGTTGAATATGAATACGAAATAAACATAAATTTGTTTTATTGTTTAGTTTCCTTTTCATTTAATCTTCATTATTGGTATTTTTGGCTGTTTTTAGAGGAAAGTTCAGCCATTTTTTTCCCAAAATAGTTTATCGGTTGCCATGGATACCAATGGCAGAATTAAAAAAATATATATAATTTTGTTTGAGTATCTTAGCATACTCTACCAATATGCAAAGTTTGACGAAATTTTGAAACCCCCCATGAATAACCCTCTGCTTGATTTTTATACGGAGCCGTACTTAAGTAACCAAAGTAAGCAAGCTCAGTGTATTGTTATAGTAAGCAATAGTGCCTCTTTCAAAATTTTAAATTTCATGGACTTTAAAGCCATATATGGCGTAACTGATCAAAAAATTTATTTTTGAAAAATACAAAATTAAGTAAAGAAATATAATTAATACATTTAAATTAAAGCTTTTGATATAAATCTGAACGCGGAGAACACCTCGTTTCATCTAATAAGTAATGGATATATGCCGAATACTGTTTTATATGTAAAATTATCAGACTGTTTGAGCCCCTTAGGGCCGAAAACTGTCTGATAATTTTACATATAGAATAGTATGAGGCATATATCTTACTTAAAACATTGCCATTTAAATGTCCAAAAGTTACCTGGAGGAGTCCGATAATAACACAATGGGAGTTTAGGCATCCATTGTTTTCTACCTGTCTGATAAGTAGATAAAAGAGATGTGATAGTAAAAAAGTGAGTGAACTCTTGTTTCATTTCATTCATTCAATGGCAGTCGTTTAGTTTAGCAGGACAAGGGTCCGGTGGTGAAAGATTTTTTGGGGAACAATTCTATTTATGATGTGCATAAATTGACATTGATGCTGACATAATAATGGGTGACATTATAACCATCACCATGGAAAGTAAAAATGCGGATTTTTTACCCTTAAATTTTATTTTTTGATAATGGAAATATTCTCAGGTTTTAAAGTGTGGCCATCGGGGAACAAACATAAAATTAGGAGATTTGCAGACTCTTTTGCAGAAATGGATTTAAATTCGTTTATTCAAAGTGCTGTATCAAAAATCTTTTAAAGAGTGGAAACTATTAATTTGGTGGAAGGTTTAAACTCGGATTTTTTTTTCATGAATTTGCTATTTTGTAGCAATTTAATTTCCTTGCGTTTGTTCCCCCTGAATTTGTTTCCTAACATTTTTATTGGGGGTTTCTGGACATATTTAACCTTAATTTCACTCTTCTGTTTGTCTTTTAGATACTGTCCGATTTTGTTATCATTGCCGTCCGATAATATGTTATCAGACTGGTAATTATTATTATCGGACGGCTACAGGTAAATTTTTAGACTGCAAGAACAAAGGCATGACGTCACAGCAATATTTTAATACGAGTTTATCTTCTCTGTAATGTGTTATTTAAATCTTTTGTATTTTCTTCCGAGTCGGAGAAAATTCCGAGAATCCAAATTAAATTGTGATATCTTTATAACGCAAATGACTTACATTTTGTAATTTAAGGAAAATTTCTATCTTCATATAAAGTAATGATACAAATAATAAGTTCTTATAATTTTAGTATAATAATTTTCATTCTACATACGCCATATATGGCTTTAATTCAAAACGAAAACCAATTCAATTGTTGGAAAGTTGTGACGTGATACTCAGGTGACCAATAAGGCCCGTGGGTCTCTTGTTATAAGAACAAACCAGTAGAGCTACAGTCTCGATACAAACGTCTTGTTTGTTTATCAGAAGAATATTGCAAATATAAATATAAAAACATGATTTCTATAATTAAAATGATGTCCAAAATCATTACATTTGAATAACTAATATCGCATTCGATCTTGAGATACTGTTTTTTTTTCTTCACTTTTTGTATTAACTCTAACTTGATACTTCATTCCATTTGCAAAACAACAAAAACATTATAAAGAATATAATCTTAATTTCTAGGTGTACAATTTGAAGCAAGACATCCAATATGTTGACTTGGATCATCTTGACGTAAGTGTTATTCGTAATTGAAAAATATTTGTAACTTTAAGACGTCTGTTAAATTTCCATATTAACCCTTTACATTGGCAGATGTTTGTAAAATTTGGAAACTACGTTGAAACTCAAGACAAATTCCAGGTAAGTCTTTAATTTTACCCCTCTTTATATGTAATATTGTTCCTTGGTCTATGCATTTATTTCGTTAGATTTGCATCTAAATACACTTTTTGTAGCAAAAACAAGGAAACAGGAAAAGATCTCTAGCTTTTATGCTCACCAATTTTTTTTTTCAAAGCTAGGTTTGTGTTGTGATTAAAATGGCTTAAAA
>PRKT01001041.1:0-44561 GCA_003671525.1 Saccostrea glomerata | reverse complement strand
ATATATATATATATATATATATATATATATATATATATATATATATATATATATATATATATATATATGTAAATTCATAAACTAACACTATTATGTTTAATTTCAAACAATAAGAGAATTTAGTAATGATGTCTAGAAAAGAAACTCGTTCGGAGCAAATCAGTGCATGTTATTTGGGTATACATATCAGTGTTTCAAATCATTGAATATGCTGGTCAACATTGAACCTAATTTCAATCTACCGGTATGCAATGCAAAATTACAATTGATAAATAAAATGTGTATGAATTTCTTTCAGGATTAATTAGTTTCGAACATAGTCCGAGGTTGCCATTCTGGTGATTTACAGATGTACATTAATACTTGGCAAAATAACAAAAAAATTCTAAAAGACCCCAAAATTACTTTTGAGTATCCCGATAGTATGAGATTTGGCCATATAACGATAGGATCTACTTAAAGCTAATTAATTCTTACTGGTGGAAATTAATTGATTCATATCTAATTTTGTGTATGAACAAATGTTTGGGAAACACTATGCGCCTTGCGGGAACAAAGTTCGAAAAAGCATAATTTTTTTGTGCATTTAAGTCACAGTCAAGTTCACAAAGTCATTGATCTCGGTGTCATTTAAAAGAACTTATTTAGTGAAGTAGATATATCAAATATGACGTATGTATCTCTCATGGTTCGAAAGTTATTGTGAATGTTCAAAAAACTTATTTTTAGCACAAAGGACACAGTCAAGGTCAAAAGGCCATTGTCTTTTAAAAGTGGTTAATTAGTGAAGTATACATGCCAAACATTAAGGATATATGATACAAACAATTTTATTCTTTTAAAAAGATTAAATATCATGTCACAAGTTTAGAAATGTGGATGGTTCCTCGATTGTTTTATTCTAAGAACTTGAATATGACAAAGACTTGGAAAATATTAAAAATATTTCAATGAAAAAACAAATATAGACAAATCACATTCAGTAAAGGTTTACAGGTGAAAAAGAAAAAAAAATTCAGAATATGTTAACATGGTGCTTAAAGTGTAATATAAACTTAAGAAAAATATACCAAGCCAGGTGAATTTTATTAAATGTGATATTGCTATTTTTTTTGTCATTTTGATCTTCCTCTTGTGACATGATAATAAATCTTTTTCAAAGAAAAAATTTGTTTGTACCATATGTCCTTAAGGTTCTATCTTTATTCGTTCAAAAGTTATGGCAAAGGTTAAAGCTTGTCGATAAAAAACTATGTTTAGCGTAAAGGGCACAGTCAAGGTCACAAAGTCATTGATCACGGTGTCATTTAAAAGAGCTTAATCAAGCATAGGTGTTTGCATACCAAATATGAAGTCTCTAGCTTTTATGGTTCAAAAGTTATGGCGAAGGTTTTTTTTTCAGAAAAAAAAACTTTTTTTAGCATCTAGGTAATAGTCAAGGTCACAAGGTCATTGACCATGATGTCATTTGAAAGAGCTAAATTAGTAGAGAATATGCATAATGAAGTCTCAACCATTCATGGTTCAAGAGTTAACGCAAAGGTTAAAGTTTGTAAACAAACGGAGAAATAGACAAACAGATAAGCAGTCAAACAGACAAACAAACAGACAGACAGGAAACAAACAGACAGACAGGACAAAACAATATACGCTTCGGATCTTTTGATCCGGTTGCATAAAAATAGATACGAGGAACAGTTTAATCACAGAAAATAAAGAAATTGAATTATGAAATATACCCGATAATTTTGATTAAAATTCATGTTCACTTTAATTCATGCGTGAACATGTACGTGTGCAAGCCTTCTTCCCTCTATATAACTAAGATATTAATTCGTTTTGGTTCTATGCGTGTACTGTTTATAAATGACCTTTGCATACACGTAAGGGTCCCTGGCATACTAACCACATCAATTTCTACTGCCTTTTATAGTACCATTGTTTATTGTGAATCTCATTTCTAAATTAATTCCGCCCATTAAATAAACTAGAGGTACTGTGAGCGATGAGCTCACTAAATGATACCCCCCGCTTCCCATATGGTTATATATAACAGGTGAAAAGTCCATGTTTTCCTGTGGCCGGGAAACCCAAAATATGTGTCGGATCAAAAAGTAAAATAGGAGGTGCACAATGTCAATATGTAATAAAGATTCTGTGAAAGTTTCATCAAATTTCATTCAGTGGTATGAGAGGAGTTACGGATAAGATATAGGTACCCCAAAGCGTAACAGACGGACGGACAGACAGACGGACGGACGGAATTAACGATTACTATATACCCTCCCGCTTTTTAAGCGGGGGGTATAAAAAACAACCGCTGGGACTGATATCTAGGACCGCTGGGACTACTGGGACCGCTCTGAGACTGTTGCGGGACTGCTCTTGGGCGGCTGTGGGATGGTACTGTAGATGGAGCATCAGAGGCAGCATAAAGTACATGTATGATGTTATCGGTCCGTTTTTGGAGTTATTCATTCTCTCAACTACCTGTTGCAATACCCCAGCTAGTCAGACAATAACTAATAAAAGTCATTGTAGAACAGTTTTAAAGGAAGAAATTCCTTGAATTAGGCTGCTTTCTCTATAACGTTCACATTGTTTAGCAATAGTTTTGCTACTGTTTCCGGAGAAAAACGGACGAAAAAATGGAAGAGCTATTTTTTGTGGAGTACATCATCAAAAAGAGATGTAATGAACTTTATGACCAACAATATGTAAGACACAATCATCAATCGACACAATTATCGACCCTTTTTCTTGTTATGATAACCATTTCGCTTCTACAATGTTTAAAATCATACTGGCTTTTTGAATAGATATTTGCATGATATTGATTATTAAAAAGGTTATGCTTAGAAGTATTTGTCCACTACTGAGCTCCTTTTATATTTTGAAAGGACTTGTCCCATTTTTTTTACATGAAATGAAATTTAAAAGTTGTTTCATAGTTTTTATAGCGTTTTCTTTTTGTTTCAAGCTATGATGAATATAAATGTGATTTCCCCGATTTTTCAAGTCTTGATGTGATCTTTTTTAAAAAATCATATTTTGGGGCCCAACTTGGGGAAAAAAACTGTAATGTATACTACAACTTCTCATTTTCAAGGGTTTTGATAAAAAAAAAACCAATTCTGGCACACACAAAACATGCTGAAATATTTTTTTTTATTTTTGAGCGCCTGGTGTTTTTAGTGAGAGACTGGCAATGCCCGAGGGAATATTCCTATGGAAGTGATGGTGGTCAAAGATTTTTAGAAAAATCAATTTTAAAGGTAAAACTTCTCATAAGGTATGTATATTTTTAGGACCAGGAAAGGGTTAAAGTATGACTAAAAGAGGATTCAAACCTGATTAGTCTTGTCATGTTCTCTTTAATGAGCTACATATATCTACATGTAGTTTGATATTAACAATCAACACAATTATGTTCGCTACTCAAAACAATTTGAGGCATCAGAAAGGTTGTGTGCCCGGAGACACAACCCGCCTTTTTAATTGCTGCTTGGAAAAATTTAAATGAAAGTCAGAGAATGGTAAACAGCTCCAAATTATGTAAAAGTAAAGGAGAAAATCTTAAGATAGGTGTTCTACCATTTGAGCTACCAACGAAGCAGACCATCGCACAAAATAAAAAAGTTCTCTCTATTTAACTACTGAATATAATTACTGTTCGACAGTTTTGTTGTTTTTTGGCTTAAGTTTTTAAATCAAGTTCATTACGTCTCCCTTTGGAGACTAAAGATAAAAATCTAACAATGCAACTATTCGATTCCTATTTCAAAAGATTAAATGAGAGCTTTTTTTCTTGCATAAAATGATACTATCAGATAGGGTCATTGAGAAGATAGATAGATTAAATATAGTATAATTAAATTACTGTTCTTAAATAAATTTGAATAGAAATAAAAAATACACTTAGCCAAACTTCTAAGTGTTCACCTCACATTTTTGAAGTTTTTGAAGAACAAATGCAAACAATAAAGACTTTCTTCAATTCGTGATTGATGATGCATATATAAGTTCGATGTTGCGTAAATTTCAAGCAAGTATCTCGTCAGAACTTCAAGCAGAGTGTCAGGGAAATGAAGTACTCTCAGAAAGAAAATTCACACAAAATTTCTCTATAAAGTAAGACCACCACCAATCTAATTACTCTAACTACTGCAGGACTGTGATTTAAGTTGAATACCATAAACCCTTGAATACGAGATTGACCCATCTGCTGCCACACCTACTGCCTAGATCTTTCTAAACCTTTGAAATTGCGTGGAAAAGGGGGAGGGAGGGGGGCTTTGACATTTCTGATAAATTCTCAAATTTGTTCCATGGGATTCAGATCCGAGAATTTGGCAATGTATCATCACTCTTGGTCAACTGCTTGAGCTGATATTAGACTGGAACCAGCACTTATTTCTTATCATTTTTGTACGATTTAAAGTGTTTGTTTTCATGTTCCTAACCCTTTAGGACAATTCATCACTCTGTTAACCTGGTGCGAAATTTTGGCCTTAGACGCAGATCAAGATCACTTCCGGTTTGGTTTGATTTTGTCAAACACTTTCAAATTACGATAAAAATTTGTGACAAAAATGATACACAGTCTATAGAAAAATGTGTTTTAATGGGTTTTAAGACTTGTTGTTTATTTCAAAAAGTAATATCAACAACAATTAAGCACTAAAGTATAAGTAAGTGAACGTGGTGCAAGGATGATCCAGATATCAACATTCTAAAGGCTCTCTCTTCTATCCCAATTGTCATATTGCCAATGTTTTAAATTTGTGTTTTTAGTGAAACCAGTTTTTCAAATTTGATAATGATCACTAAAAGATCCTGATTACACAAAACACGCGTTGTAAAGTACAGATTTATTGTTTTTAAGCTTTGTCACAGACCATTGGTCTTCATAAGTAATATTTAATTTTTTTTTCTTTCAACAATTGTTTAGAAGACTCATTTTCTGTAATAATTCGAAAATATCATGTCATTCCATAAAGTTGCTTTTAAATAAATACATTTATTAAAGTGAACACTTTGAAGTTTGTTAAGTGTTTATATAAGTACGCCACCATTCCGATAAAAAAGCCAATGCAGACTGATGTTTTTCATACTAATTGTTAATTATTTATACACTGATTTGAATCATGACCCCTGGGGGTTGGATGACCGAACAAATTTTTGCATAAAAATGTATAGGAGAATAATTTTAAAATCACCTTGGGGTAGGGCAGGGCCACAATTTTAATTCAAATGTAAAGGATAATAAAGCTACCCATTGTCAAAGAAATATGCAAGCGTCCTTCTTACTGTAGATTCAGGTTTTTACAAATCATAATCTCTCCATTTCAAGGATTGTTAACGACCACTATTGGATTTCAACTTTTCAATAATAAAACATATTTTTTTCTTTGCCACATTGCTCAGGTGAGCTATTTGACCTATGGGCCTCTTGTTTTATTCCCAAACACTTTCTGTTTCTTTTTAAACTCTCTACAAAGAAACAGAAAGCAATACCTTAAAACTTTTTTTATGTTCTTTTTATTTATTTCAATAAAACTTTTGGAAATGTCAACCTTTTTTTCCATTTCAAGGAAAACTCTGAAGGCATCGAAAATGATAATCAAAACCGTTTTTCGAAAATGTTGAAAACTTTTTTTGATGAAGTTGAATGCTTCCTTCTGCCACATCCAGGAGAAACTGTTAGCACTGGTGTACGCACCTATTGTACCGAGAACAACGAATCTGATGGTGACGTTGATTATAAAGGTGAATTGAAGGGTAAGAAATTTTTTTTTTATTCCTAATAGAAAATAATATATTTTGTTACAAGATTCGTAGTCAAAGCTAAAACAAACATGCGTAAATGTTTCTTCCACCAATCGACTAAACTGCTTTTCACATAAACAGTAATATTGAAATAAACATTCATTGATTGAATATCTAAGTTATACTTTATTCTTCTGACGATCTTTTTGCTTAATTGTTTTATGAAATTGGTAATGCATGTATTCTTTTCTCCCATTCATAACTGAAAGTGTAATGTTTATTGTTCTTGGATCAAAGTTCAATGCAATCTTTCGCATAAGGCTTGAAAATACACCATGAAGTATTTATTCAGTGATGCATTCTTTTTAAGAAAACAATAATTAAATGTCCCTCCTCTAATTCAATTTTTGCTTAATGACTTTTTAACTGCGTAATAATGACAAATTCATACACACTGTTGGCATTTTACCTAAATTTGAACCAGTATAGCTCGAACTTTTAATCAAACATGTTTACGTTTGTTTTCATCTTTACTCTTAAAGACACATTTTTAAAGCTGTATGAGCACCATTTTTGAATCTCTCTCTCTCTCTCTCTCTCTCTCTCTCTCTCTCTCTCTCTCTCAACTGTCTTGATTCTCAACAAAAAAGGATGAAATTCAGAACTTGAATGGGAAAAATGGATTCCTACATGATACTAATATGAAATTGAATACACGGACGTGCTTGCATGTATGTGCGCAAGCGCAATGCGTAAAATGAACGATTTATTTGAAAAACGGTAACATTTATTTTTTATGACTTTTTATTGATTTTAGGAATATAAATATATGTTAATAGTTTAGAAAACATGTCATGACCACCTTTCATGTGTATGCATGTGCGTTTGCGTGCAATGCTTTAAATGACAAAGAGTTCATATCATTGTAGCTTTTAAAACCCTTTTATGAAATCCTGTGATACTTAGCATATAAAAAAGCTTTTATGGAAATTAGCACAAAAAAGGGGTTGGGGAGCGTTTGGGGAACATCTGTAACGGTCCCTGTTACAATTAAAACTAGTTTTCTTACATTTTTATTTTTTTTTTTAAGATATTACTCATAATTATAATTTTTATTGTTTCAATATTATAACGTCAATTTTAATTTTAAGAGGTTTTTTTATGTCTTTATCATCTTTTTAATGAAATTTTTGGCATATTTAATTAGTATAATTCTTAGATAAAAAATGATATTTAAAATTTACCCTTCGGGTACCCCTTAAAAAGATATCAAGAGTTATCCCCCTCTGAATATCTCCATAGTAACAGTAAATAAACTCTATTGCAAAACAGTTTCCAGGAATCGTGGAAGGCCAGAAAATGACGCCAAATAATATTCACGCTGGTTATAGGGCCTATGTGGTGTTGTTATTTGAAAGATCGCCTTTAAGCGCCGACGTAAGGAAAATAAATCTACACAGTTTCTAACAGAGGAGAAGATTCTTTTTCGATCTATTATTGTAAAACATATGCAACTGGTTCGACAAACGAGTGAAAAAAACTCTCCGAAAAAATGCTTACATTAGACTACCTCACTGTATACAAAGTGTTCATCGAAAATCTTCTTGATTTGGAACACTTGTTATACCGGTATTGCTTTGGGTACTCTGATGCATTATGGGTAAAAAATGATATTCTGCAGGCAAAAATAGGTCAAAGTAACTTTAAGAAATAAGAATCTTATTAAACCTTTGTATAATCAATGAACCTTATTTAAGGAAATTTTTAAGTTGAAACATGTTAGAAATTCGGTACCGTTCTCATTTACTAAGTTAAAATGCTATTTTCGATCATTTTGAATTATTTCAATTGTTCTTTATTTTTTCAAAGTATATTCTGTTGTAAAAGTTATTGTATATCAGTTTTCTCCTCAATTCAACCACAAAACATCATCTATTTCAAAGTCGGAAACGCACGTACGAATGGTGAAGAATCGGAAATACTTGACTGTACTTCCTTCCGCTGTCCAGCTTTCTACTATTTCTGTGGAGAAATTGGACGCATATCAGGACACTGCAGGCATGGAAGAAAGTTGCACTGCTGGAATTGTGGGGAATTAGGTTATTAAAACCAAGCTTTGTCCGAATGGACGTTCTTATATATATTAAGCAAATCAGAATCTTCTTACTATAAAACAGCGATTGAACAGAGTCAAATCCTAAATTAATGTGGAATTATCTTAATCAATTAACATGTATTCTTAAGAATACAACTCCATCTCATGTGTCTTCTATTGTGGAAATTGTTGACAATTTACAGGATATTGCAAAAACTTTAGGGATGTCTATAACAAGCTTCTTTTGGATAAGCCAAAACATGATTATGATCCTTATATATTATGTAATTTTGTTAGGTCTAAGCTTGATGAGGAAACCTTGTTTAGTATTCATCAAATTGAGGAAAGTAAAGTTTTTAACATATTGAATTCTCTAAATATCAATAAATCACCTGGCCTTGACTTTACTGGGCCGCGTTATCTGAAAGTCACATCTAAATATATATGTTAACCTATAACTCATCTTATTAATGCTAGCATAGGAAGTGGTATTTTTCCGACAAATTTAAAGCAAGCCAAAGTAACACCTACTTTTAAGAAAGGTGACAAAGCCTACCCGAATTATTATCGTCCTATTTCTATTCTACCAACTATATCTAAATTGATAGAAAAACATGAAGCTAAGCTAATACAAAATTTCACCAATAAATTTGATCTACTAATACAATCCCAGTCAGGGTTTAAGGGGACTCCATTCCTGTCCAACTTCACGTACAAAACAAACAGAAAGTTGGCTTAATGCAATGTATCGTGGTGAACTAATCGGTATTACATTTATAGATTTTAGTAAAGCTTTTGATTTAGTGAATCATGGTATTCTTCTAGAAAAATTAGCCCATTACAATTTTGACCAAACAGCTATAAAGTGGTTTAAATCATATCTTTACGATAGGACCCAGTGTGTTAAATTTGGTTCATATGTCTCCAATATTCTACCCGTCACAGCAGGATGCCACAAGGGTCAATTTTGGGCCCACTTTTATTTCTATTGTACATAAATGACTTTCCATTACATGTAAACAATTCAAATATTGATATGTTTGCTGATGATGTAACCTTGTATTCTAATAATAATAATTCAAGATGTTTAGAAAATACTCTAAATTCAGATCTTTTAAGATTGAAAAATGGTGTGCTCAAAATCAAATGTTTTTAAATGTAGATAAAACAAAATCTATGTTAATGGCAACACCAAAATTGAAAAATGGTGTGCTCAAAATTAAAATGGTTTCAAATGTAGATAAAACAAAATCTATGTTAATGGGAACACAGCAAAGAAAATCAAAATAGATAATCAAAATTTACAACTTTATTCCTCAGACAAAACAACTAAAATGGTTGAAAATGAAAAAAATCTTGGTGTACATATTGATAAGTTACAGCATACAAATCATATTGATTCGGTTTGTATAACGATAGATTATAAGCTATTTACTCTTCGAAGGATTAAGAAATTTCTCCCTCTACATAAGAGAAAACTGTTTTATCTCATACGTGTTGGTGATACAGGCCGTTGGATAAACTTGTGCTTTATCAACGGGTAGATCATATGCTTTATCAATAGCACTTCCGGTTTTGACACGATCCCTCGCTTCAAGATTTTATTTTATTGAAACTTTTATCTGTGAAAACTGTTGCCCTTATAAAATGAATGATAAAGAGTAGTAATATCGTTAAAAGCAAGAAAAAGACTGGTGTATGTCAAAGAAGTGTCTTATTTTATCAAAGAACCCGTTGGCTATTTGAAGACAGATGTTAACCCCCCCCCCCCCCTTATTCGTTTCGGAGTAAGTAAAGCCTACCAGTTAACTTGTTGTTATGAGACTTCTTTCACATCTTTAACAATGCTTTCTTATATTATACTAGGTATGCCTACCTAGTAATCTATGTGTAACTAACCATAGATCAGCAAACAATCTAGACAAAGCCTAGGCCCCTAGCCTTGCCTAGCACAATTTGTACTGCTATCGTAAAAAGAGTTTATTTTCAAGATCCCCATAGTCCTAACAACTTTCAGTCAGATGTTCGTTTGATGTACAGCTCCAACAATTGTCACATGATGTTTTCAAAGACACAGATAGCAAATATTCTAAATTTTGATCTCGATTTACTTTCTCTCGACGCATGTCAACATCAACGGTGTTACGTCATCAAGTTATATGTCATCAATTTGATTTTGGCAGTCATTTATGCAGTTTCGCAGAGGAAGTCTCAAAGTTTTGTTAAAATTAAGGTCGTATGAGATAAATAGAACATGCTTGGACATTTGAAAGAAATCAACGGAAAACGGAAAATATTTTTTTAAAAAACATCCCCCCCCCCCTGAAACAAAAAATCCTTTTTACAGATAAAATGGACTGTCATTTTACAAATTTATTTCAAAGCTTTTTGTGTTTCACGGGGGGGGGGGGGCAGATGTTTATAGACAAAAAACGAAAAAATGCTGATTTTTCACCAAATTTAGAACTATTTACAACTAAATAATTGTAATTTATTAATTTATTTATGTTTTATTTATTTGCGTAAAACAAAAAAAGATATCAGATACATTTTATCATATTTAAGACTATTTCAAGATATGGTGATTCTTGAAAGTTCGATTTCACTAGAAAATATCGTCTACCCCCTTTTTTCAAGAGCTGAAATAAATGATAATTTATGATATAACACTGGAATTAAAATGGTTAATCAATTAACATAGAACTGTTCTATGTATCAAACAAAGATTTAATGGCCAAATTGCCATTAAAATTGATTTTAATGGGTGCAAAATGTAGGCGGGAATCAAGAGTTAGAGTTCGTAGTTCTTTATGATTCCAAACCCTTTCTGCACATCTACATGACACAACCAACCATCCTCAAAAAGGAGATTAGGCTACTGTGTAAAATGAAACGGGTTTCAGGGAAAAATGTGCATGTGACAGACGGACAGACATGAGAAGCAACAATAAACTTTTTTTTACAGTATGGGTATTAATACTAATTTTGTAAGTTGAATCATTCTGGACTCTTTATGAAAATGGATGAAATACGACCTGGAGAAATAACTATAGCAGAAAATTGCTGAACCAAGAAATAACTGTTGCTATTTTTTCACTAATGTCACTATTTCTTTAGTCATGATGCAACAAATGAAAATGATATCGGGTTATTAATCTGTGAGGTCTAATTTTTCCCGCACAGCATAATTATGTTCTTCTACTATCAAAAGAAGTATTTTTGACCACAAATATTGAACGAGGATCGGCTTTTGACGTTTAAGATTGACATTAAATTGGGTAAAATAAGTCAATTCTTATGAGTATAGAAAGATCTTGTAATGCTAAAATGGACTATAATATTCAACGCATGACAAAGCATTTTTGAAATTCAATTTAAGGTATGTCAGAAAATTTCAAGACTTGTCTCAAAGAATTTTTGCCGTTCGTTTTGAGTCCTGCAAAACTGAAACCAAAGACTATTAGACGAAAAGAACTCACGTGTGAAAGTCTTGCATCTATTTTTGAGGTAAAACGCTGTATTATTTTATACATGTGGTTATTGAAAGGAAAATTTACTAATTAGAACAAAAATGTTCACATTGATGTTTCTTCTACTTCAGAAGCTATCTAAGCAACTGAACGGCGGAAATGTGAAAATGTTGTTGGAATCATTGAAACCCTGTTTCCAGGTAGGCATTGTAAAGTCAAAACCCCTGAAATTTAAATTGCAATTGAAACAAGACAAATTATGAGCAGAGAAATTAGAAAAATATATATATTCTTATTCTTTGCCACATTACTAGAGTATAATCTAAGAGGGTAGTTCGAAATGTTTGTGGACTTCTGTCAAATTTTTTTTTAATTTGACGTTATATATTATCTATCCAAATCTGGTAGAAATAGTCTAACAATAAATCCAACAGATTTGTATCATTTTTTAATATCACAATTTGTCATATTCTCTGTAAAATGGAGAAAAACAATATCAAAAAACAACCTAGAAATTTAAATTAAGGATTGATAATCATTTTGTACTCCAAATTATGGGTTAATACTTTGCTATGTTGAAAAGAAATCAACTTGAGAATATACGTAATCCGCAGTGAAAACAACAAACGGTGACGTTTTAGATAACAATGCAATTCCATTCTATGTTTTACTCAGGAATAATCCGGAATGAACTCTTAAAATATTGGAGAAATCAAAATGATATGTCACAGATGAGTTGTGTATACAAATGGTACAATCAGTTTTTGAGTGACGGAGAATCTGTATCGGATGAGTACAATTTATAAAGAAATGGTTCAATTGTAAAAATTTGATCAAAAAGAAATATTTCTTATATTTTATTTGTTTATGACTCTCTGAAGACAAGAGTAGATGTATTCAGTCCATGATATGTGTATTGTAAATAGATCGATACGTTGTGAAATGTTTGTCTTTATGTTTAATAATAAATCAATGATTTGATTTTCATAATATACCTCTCATAAATAATCAACGTCATTTTTTCGTGAAAAACTTTGAACACCGTGATTTCAAATCGATATTATCTGTGTATCTGTGCATCTTTAATCTCTTAAATCTTTTTGGCATTTAAAAACAAGTACTATTGTTCTTACTCGTATCGCCAGCTCTAAAGGATTGCTATAACCTGCGTCTGCCCGTCCACCTGTATGTCCGTCTGTCACACCTTATATCTCGCGAGCTGCTAGAAGTACGGATTTGACATTTTGGACAAAAACAGTTGGCAAAATGGCTTTTGTTTTCTTCCTCGGTCTCCGAAGTAGACATTCTTTAATTGGACCTTTAATTGGCATATTTATGAAGCAGTTTACAGTGTCGACATACATTATCTTTGTTTCATTTTAGAGGATTAGTGTATGCTATTTAGATTGTGCACTGTTTGTCAGCAAAAAACTTTGAAATACCAGCGCTGCAGTCAATATGACTGTTGTCCTAGTTTTCAAACGCTGTGTAGTAAAATTTAAATTATGTCTTTTGAATTAATAGAGGTAGGGAAGAAAGATATGGAGATAATGAAAGTATTCAATGTCAAATTCCATAAAATCATATAAACAGGAACAGAGCCAACAAGTACCTCAAAACATGAGAGGTGGGAATAGGTGCCATAGAGGAGTGATCATATCCTGCTGATCGATCTCACCCGCCGTATCCCGGAAATAACGGGAAAATACGTCGTCAATTCCGTACAGAAATAATGGATTAACAATTAGTATGAAAAACGTCAGTCAGCATTTGACTCAATGATATAATATTATTGTATTTGCTGACAAGGTCATTGTTTCTATCAATAGATTTTTAAGATTTTGCACACATTCTGCTTCATATAAAGAATTATATTTATATATATTTTTGCTAAGTTGAATGTATTTAAAAAATTATATTTTATTGTTGTGTTGAAAGTTATAAGCATGTTGTACATTTTTTTTACAAACCAATTCAGAAAATTTTGGGGGATGGATTGGGGTTGGGATGTACATGTTAACACCAGAATTAAGCAATTTTACATATAAATTGTTAGCCCCGCAATATCGATAATAACAAAATCGCTCAAATAGTGCTCAAAGTCTTACCCAAGCTAGCAAAAAACTGGAACAACCAATGAAAAAAATTCTATGTATTATTTTATCGTAATAATTTTCTCTTTCCAACGGTAAAAAGATTTATTTAGATATTTCCAGAATTAAGAATGTTATGATTTTTTTTTTCATATTATACTCGTTTTTCAAGTTATATGCATAGAAATGCGTATATGCCGAGTACAGTACCGACCAGACCCAACCTGACATCCAAGCAGTCCAAGAAAGCAATCCCATTGATTTGGGACTGTTCTGGGAACGCTATGGGACTGCTCTGGGTCCGCTATGGGACTGCCCTGGGACTGCTCTAAAACGCTGTTCCAGCTGTATTTGGGTGATTTCTGGGACTGCTTTGTTCACTCATGTGTGAAAAGTTTCTGAGTGAAAAGATAGCTCTAGCATCAGAAATGAAAGTTACGGGGTATTCGGATATGACCTTAAAAACGTAGGTCCCGTGTCACGGTTGACATTGACACGATAAAAAAACCCTCCCTGTTAAATGGCCCTGAGTGCCGATTATAGGTCTAAATTTGAAGCCCTTCACCGGCATACGATGACGCCTCCAAATGAGTGAAAAATTTTCGAGAGGGACGTTAAACAATATACAATTAATCAATCAATAGGTGCGTAACTGTAAAACTTGTGACATTTTGAAAACTAACACTTTTTTCACCAGTTATCTTACTGGACAGAGCTACTATACCAAATCTTTTGAAAATCTGAACTGCAAATCTTCAAATGCTGTCTATGGAATCGAATGTAATCTGTTTGGACTAGTTTATGCCGGTGAAACCAAGGGATCGCTTAACAAAAGAATATCAGATCATCGATTTTAAATAAATCATGGTGGTCAGCAGCTTTTACACAAACATTTTAATTCCTCTGATCATTCTATTTTATGAATGAAAATTAGAATTCTCGAAAAGATTTATCAACACACAAATAGTCAGTCGCTGAGTACACCTTTCCGTAGACAACGAGAAGAATTTTGGACTAGAAAACTAGGGACAGCCTTTCCCTATGGATGTAATGACGATGTCGAAAGTGTTGGAAATCTTTCCAGTCCGCAGTGTAATAATTTAAATGTGATGGGACTTTTTAACCATACTCAGAGACATAAGCGTAGTCATGGGCATTGATCGTACAATAAACCTACAATACACGACGTCTCTTTTTATTCACTACTACCTTATGTAAATCAACAGTTAGTTCTACATCATATTCGAACAAAACTTTACCCTGTCCCTTTGAAATTTTTAAATAGTCTTCTTGAAAAGGCCAAGGAACATCCAGTTAGATTCCTTGTCACCTGAATATAGACTCGGATCTGTGATTATGGATATTGTATATAATAGGCTTTTTTAACCCGCACGATTTACGGAAGAAAATGCAGCTAAACAATCCGTTTTTTCTTTAAATATATCAATAAAGGAATTGACGCGGAATAAATATAAGTAATATTCTTAATCAGAAAAAGGTCCAGTTTTGTATTCCACCATATTTCAAGTTAAAGACTAGACCTTGTATTTCCTACAAATATTCATCGACCATTGCTTCCAAATTTTCAATTACAAAAACACTTTGCATGGTCTGGGTACCGACTATTTGAAACATAATCCTCCTCCGTGTTCATGTTCTTCTTTACCCTATAACTATATTCCTGCTGGACACGTTATTACAGGTGACGTAAATATAGTTCGTAATGAGGACCTTAGATCACTTATTTTAAAAGGTCCTAAGAACCCCGATCCTTCAACTGGCGTCGGAATTTCATAAATATTATGGATTCTGTTGAGAATTACGCCAGACGATGGGCAGATATGAAAAAGAAGACGTTGACACCTTGTCAGAATGGATTAAATGTATTAAAAGATTGATGGACAATATGAAAACCATCTATCCTTCTGTCTTCAATTAACTAGAAGTGAAAAAAGAATAAGATAGATTATACGATCAGTGCGTACTGGTTACTGCCGACAAAGCAGGTAGCAACATTGTCTTTGTTTGTAAGGCTCATTCTATAAATTGCATTCTAGAAGAACTTGGATTTAATTCTACAAATATTAATCCTACTTATACATATACTTCTCTTTCTAAGGAAGAAATTCTTCAAAATCACCTATCAGTTTTGAATAATTTTAATATTCCACAGAGCCAAAATGAATTTGAACTACCTTATACATGTATATATTGGATTCCGAAACTTCATAAGAATCCTTACAAACAAAGATACATTGCAGGTTCTAGTAAATGTTAAACCAAGCCTCTTTCGTTACTCCTCACTAAGATATTGACAGTAGTGAAGAAAAAACTTCAAGAGTACTGTGCAACTATATATTCTAGAAGCGGTGTTAATCAGATGTGGATACTAACAAGATGCCTATGGGCCTTATAGGTCACCTGAGCATTATTCAGCAACTTTCCAGTGATTAAATTTGATTCATGTTTTAATCCAGATGCTATGGCATTCACAAGTTTGAAAGACGCACCATTGATCATCATAACGATACACTTAGCAGTTGCTAAGTTTGTTTACTTAATACCCATACGCACAGTAAGGGAACAAAAAATGCATTTCAGCTAATCAGTAATATTCAGCAATAATTAGTAGTGCCCTACCACACATGAAGCCCTGACCCTTAGGCCTTAATATTTGATTAATACCATGGAGCAGATTTCAAACCATTCATTCATTTTTCAGCCCCCCCCCCCTCTATGGTAGCCCTGACCCTGGGAACTTGAAATTCACAAATCTGGAAGATTACTGACCTTGTCCATCATAACTATATAGGTAGTTCATCTACTAATTACCCTGAAGCAGAGAAGAAAAGTTTCATGGATTTAATGTTTTTTAACTAGATATAATCAATAGAGCCCCCTCCCCCGCTATTAAACCAGAACCCTTGACCCTGGGGCTGTAAAATTCACAATTTTGGTAGAGACACTCTTGCTCATCAGAACTGTGTACATAGTTAGTTTATTTCTTTCCTAGGAGCACGGAAGAAGATTTTCAAAGAATTCAGGTATTTTCACTATATAATCAATAGAGCCCCGCCCTAACACTAGAACCCCTGACCCTGGGGCCACAAAATTCACAATTTTGGTAGAGGCACTCTTGCTCATCATAACTATGACCTTAGTTAGTTTATTTAATACCCAGGAGCAGAGAAGATTTTCAGAGAATTCATGTATTTTCACTATAGACTCTATAGAGCCCCGTCCTAATACCAGAACCCCTGACCCTGGGACCAAAAATTCACAATTTAAGTAAAGGCACTCTTGCTCATCATAATTATGTGCTTAGTTAGTTTATTTAATACCGAGGGGCAGAAAATATTAGCGTCTTGTGTTTTCGACCTAAATATAGTATCAACGCCCAATCAGTATTGGCTATAAATATCCATTGGATATTCCAAACAATAAAAATACGATTGTCTGTCTTTCAAAAAAAAACATTGAACAACTTGCATATTTTGGTTGCAAATACATTTTTTTCTTTTGTTGAACCTATCTGTAAGTATCTGTGCATCCCCCCCCCCCAAAAAAAAATCAATGAAATTAAGTTGCATTTTTCAATAAAAATATGAAAGAAATAGCCAATATTTAAGGAAGAATAAAAATTGTTTGATCCACCCATTTATTTCAATATTAATGCTTCTCTTTGACAGAGATCTTAATTTTCTTTCGGAAAAATGTCATCAAAAAATCTTTGTAATTAACCGATCACGGCTTTGATTAATCAACAGATAAAATGTGCATTAGTAAAAAGACTAGAATTTCTGACATCGGACTAAAACCATCGAGGGAAATCCATTGAATTAATTGTTTAGGGTATTTTTAGTACAATTGTGCTTCAAAGGTATTTTTCCAAGTGTAGCAACCGAAAATAATGTTCTACCGCGCAGAATCTGCACGGGAAGCAGATTGGGAAAAATAGGTCGAAAATACAATACGGTCGAAAATAGGATACGATATACTTTTGCTCATCATAACTATGTACTTAGTTTGTTTAATACCCAGGAGCAGAGAAGAAGATTTTCAAAGAAGTAATGCATTTTCACTACCTACGTATTTAGCCCCGCCCTAGCACTAGAACCCCCGACCCCAGGGCCATGAATTTCACAATTTTGGTAGAGGACTCATTGCTGATTACAATCATGCAAACAGTTTGACTGCTTAATGTCCAGGAGTAAAGAAGAAGATTTTCAAAGATTACATTAATTGTAGTGGTTTTGGCCCCACCCCTCAGGCCCCAGGGGGGCAGGGATCATGAAATTCACAATTGTTATTCCCCTTTCCCCATAAATGCTTTATGCCAAATTTGGTTGAAATTGGTTCAGTGGTTGTAGAGAAGAAGCTGAAAATATTCAAATGTTAACGCAAGACGCACGACGCACAACGCACAGCGACGGAGGAAAACAGATAGCAATAGTTCTCCGATGTTTACTCAGGTGACCTAAAAATTTCTAAAGAACATTTTGACAATTTGAAATCACAAGACTTTACAAAAATCAAAAGCTTAAAAACTTACGACTTTTCAACTTCATACACAAAAATTCCCCACGATAAATTAAAATCCAGGCTTTTCCATATCACTGACAGCTGCTTATTCAATAAAAAAGAACCTTGTAAATTTATTTACATTGCAATTGGTCATTTGCAAAATTATTTAATTTAAACAGATTCTGATTGCACACATAAGTACTCTGAAGTTGACATCAAGAAGATGCTTGAGTTTCTGGTTGACAATATCTATGTGGTTTTTGAGACCAGGTGTTCCAACAATATATTGGAATTCCCATGGGTACATATTGCACTCCGTTATTAGCAGACTTATTTTTATAGTCATATGAAGCAGAAATTATGCAAAATCTTATGCGTGAAAAGAAGAAAACATTTGCTGTGGCCTTCAACTCGACATTCAGAAATATCGACTTCGCACTGTCAATTACTAAAGATAATTTCCATTACTACGTCGATACGATATAGCCTGGTGAGCTTGAGATAAAAAATACCACAGAGTCCGACACTTCTGTTTCATACTTGGATATTTTACTTAAAAAGACACTGATGGTAATCTAAAAACCAAGTTATATGATAAACGTGATGACTTATACATTTTCTATCGTCGACTTCCCTTACTTAAACTGCAATATACCTTCATCACCTGCATACGGAGAATATATATCAAAGTTGATTTGATACGCAAGAGCATGCTCTACGTATGAACGATTTCTAAAACGAGGTAAATTATTGACAAGCATGTTGATGAAACAAGAATATCAGCAGTTCCGTTTAAAGGCATCATTTCGTAAGTTCTATGGTTGAAACAATGACATTGTCAGCAAATACAATTTATCACTCAGTCAAATGCTGACTGTTTATTTTTTCATACCAATTGTTAGTCCATTATCTTTACACTGAATTGACGACGGATTTTTTCCGTTATTTCCCGATCATGACAAGGAGCACGCGGCGGGTGTGAACGGTCGACAGGGTATGCTCACATTTCCATGGTACCTGATCCCTACTCCGATGTTTCGGAGGTACGTGTTTGCTCTGCTCTTGTTTTGTATTGTTTTATGGACTTTGAGAATGAATACTGTTCGTTATCTCCATATCCTTATTCAATCTTCCGATATTTTATGCAAAAATACAATTGATAAATGTAATGTGTATGAATTTCTTTCAGGATTTATTATTTTAAACATAATCCGAGGGTTTCATTATTTTGATTTACAAAAGTACATTCTAACATTTACAAATAAAACTCTTAAAACTGAGTATTATAGACATACATCAATTCACAATAATTAAATTGCCATGTCAGTAAAAATAATAATGACTGAAAAATAATACTTTGCAAAATTAACAAAGAATTTTCTAAAAGCCCAAAAGATTTCCTTAGAGTATCCCGATAGTATGGGAATTGGCCATACAATGACAAGATCTATTTAAAGCTAATTCTTACTGGTGGAAAATAATTAATTTTATGTTTACTTTCGTTTATAAAAAAAAAAATATAAGGAACAGTTTAATTACAGAAAATAAAGAAATTAAATGATAAAATATACCCGATAATTGTGATTAAATATTCATATTCAATTAAATTCATGCATGTAAAATTACGTTTGGAAGCCTCCTTCCCTGAATAATATAACTAAAATAGTAAAATAAAAAAAAATCATACACATACAAACGAACTGTTCAACAAAAAATATTTTTGTGATTCAATTTCAGGGCATGGTTTCCGAAATGTATTCAGAATGGGTGTCACGTGCTTGCAACCACTATAAGGATAAAATGAACGAGGTAAAAATATACAAGTGAATGTAGAAAAACGTCAAAATGTAATTGATATCATAAAATTTCCCATGCATTTTATTTTGATAATTTTTATACTCCCGTAATTGAAGATTCGGGGGTATATAGTTTTTGTGTACGTCCGTCCGCCCGTCTTTCTAGATGTATGTCTAGTTGTTTGTCTATTTGTCCGAAAAAGCTTTAACTTAGCCCAAAACGTTTGATTTAGTGGAGATATGACTTTCATATTTCACATGTGTATTCCTTGCGACAAGGCTTTTTGTTTTCCTTCTGACATTGATATTTGAGTTTTTAACACATTTGCTCAAATAAATATTTACACCAAAATTACAAAGCTTTACGTTGGGCATGACTTTTGAACGATATATACTAGGACTGTTTTGTTTCACAATAATTATTGTATTTTTATGACAAGATCTTTGACCTCGAGGTCTACGTACTTTAGAAAAAAATTACTTTTGGCCATTACTTTCGAACGGTAAGGAATACGGTTTTGGAACAGGTGGTACTAAGGCTTTCATATTTCACGATTGTACTTGTGAGAAGACCTTATCTTACCTCGTGGACCAAAATATGTTTTATATATTTAAGAAAAGGTTAATCTTAGCTATGTTGCAATCTCTGTGTCGCAAACATATCTTTTTTAATTAATACAGTTACGTTGAATTTTAAAAGTTGACTTGAAGGTTACAAACACTTTAAAACAGTTCCAGATGATTCCAACTGCACTTTAGGATATTGGAAATTTGAATCAAAATAAACTTTAAAACAGACATTTTTCTTAAATAGCAGAAATGATGATTAACATCTAATCTACAACTTCACTTTATCATATTTCAAAAAATAAAGTATCTACGAGGTAGGAATCTGTTTTCTAAGGCGAGGTCATATCAACTTCTTCAGTCTCAGTACGATAATGATAATGAGGAGGCCCACTTCAACTGACGTATTACATAGTTAGTGCATGTTTGTCTTTTGTTCTCCTTTAAACACTTGTTGTATATTAGCTTTTCTTCTGTTGTGTTAAAAGGAAAATAATAGACAAAGTTGTGCTCATGGTGTAGAATAGAAAAAAAAACTGTTTCTTCTTACACTTGCTCTTTCTGTTGTACCCAGAGAGTGTAGGAATTACTAGCATGCAGTATTTGTGGCATACATCGTATAACATGAAAATGTCGTGTTGGTTACTTTTATAAAGTAATACTATATGCAGTATTTGTGGCATACATAGTGTAACATGAAAATGTTGTGTTGGTCTGACATAGTTATTGCTTTTTCTTACCAAGGATGTTTTATTCCGACAGGGTTATTCTTTATGTAATTTTATAGAGTAATTAAAAATTGTATTATCTTTATTTGAGGGTGGTATCAGTGTATGATGTATTCTAACCGAGGATGTGTTATTCCATATAGGTTATACTTTGAATAGTCAGTTCAGTTATTTTTGTTTTACACAAAGAAAACTATTATAAAGTTAATAATGATGGCATTGCAGCGTACGATGTATGAGTGAGTACACGCAGTTTCTTGATATCGGTAGCGGAAGTACCGCTGCATATGCAATAATTTCAGAGGTCTGTACAAGGACATGTTATCTGTTTCCATGGATTTCCTATTCGAATATCAACATTCTATCTGTAATCAGTGTCGTGATTTTGTAAGGGAGGGGGGCGGGGGTGGGGCTCTCACAGGGCCTTATTATACAAAAATGAAATCAATAGTTATGTAACCCCACTCCAGCAAATCGGGAAAAGCTGTTCTGTTTATAGCTCGAGTTTCCTAGTTGATATTATTCCACTGAGCACGGGGTTGGCATGTGCATATATATGCTGTGGATATTTGCCTTTATTACCATGATTATATTTTATTTTTCATGAAACAAGTCTTGATAATTTGTTGCTTTCTTTAAGACTCAAAAAAAAGATTTTTAAAAAAAAATGTCCAAAACATGTGTTTACGGCGGGTTTTTTTTCTGTGGCGATAGAAGTTATTTTCAAATGAGGCACTGCAAGGGAGATGCTTAGCATTTAATTTGAAAATGTAAAACAATATACGATGCATGAAAAACAAATAGTAATTACATGTCTTATATTCAAAAAGTTGGTACATACGAGGGCTGTTCAATAAATAATGTCCTGAAATGTATGTCATACAATACATATCACATGACATTAAAATTGGATTTCTTTCATAACTGAATCTTTAATGAATTTATAACAGTTCATATGACCACTTTTCATCACATAGTTTCGCTGTGAGAAGCTTGGAAACAAGGGTTTTTCGAGACACTGTATTATAAATGAATGGTAAAGAATCAATAAACTAGCCTTTAATTGAATTTTCGTCTTAATGTGGATTATTTTATAAGTTTTAAGGCACTTACAACCTAAAATTCTTGCGGTTTTACCATGGACATGACTTTTGCATATAAAAAATGAGATCCTGAAGAAAAAAGATCTCATTGGAGAAATATATTTACTATGCAATACTCCCAGAATGCTTGTTTTATCAGTCTTGGTGCTGTCGCTGTATGTTCATTTTAATGTGAGGAATGTTTATACTGTTCATTTCATTAGAATTTCACAATATAAGTGTAACTTAGTAACTTCTCATCCTTACAAGTTTCAGCAGTAAGATAAATGAGAAATGAAAAACCTATTGCATCTATGTCAACTTTTAAATCTTGCATTTTCAAAACCGAAAGATAAATTAACATACTCGTTCCTAAACGTGATTACATTCAGCATGTGTAGTTGTTGTCCTATAATAACATTTATTTTAAAAAATATACCAGATAATATGCTTTAATTCTAATGAATACATGCATGTCAAATTTTGAGATATGTTTCCTCTTGACAATTGTTATGCAGAAAACTCGCTACCTAACCTAGGGCTGCTCTCACTTTATAGTCTAGATTATAAATTATGATAACCCCATCAATTACAGACAACATGCACAGGAAGTCTCTCTTTCTCTACACCCTCCATTCATTATATTGTTTTTATGTTTTGTAGGTTCTTGAGACTTACAAGGATCCTAACGATCTGCAAAACCTCCATCTGCAGATCAGCAAAGAAGCTTTAGACCTTATACCAAAAAAAGATCGAGAATTATTTAAGACTTATCTAAACAAATGTATTGAGAGCAACGTAGAACATTCTTTTGAACAGGAATTCCAAATTGTTAACGAAAAAACATCTCAAATAAACTCACTGTTTAACATGATTAAAGGAGCTGTAAAAGTCATTGGCGGGGGTGTAGGTGCGACTGTGGGTGCAGGAGCCGGATTAGCTGTAGTAAGTGCGACAGCAGTCGGTACAATTCCGGCTGTAGCAATTGTCACAGGAGGAACAGGAGTTTGTCTAGCGGTTGGATTTAAAACACCCTATGATTTTATCAGGCCTCATGTTCAGGATTTTATGACAAATATAAAGAAAAAACGATTTCCGGAAGGAATAAAGGTCTTTTTTGGACCAAAAGAACATAAAGATTAGTGTGTTTATATAGAATAACATCTTCTTTTATCCTTTTCACCAATTACACGTCGTATATCTATCTTTTTGACTCAATCAATACGTCAGATAAGTCGTTATTTGAAATATGGTAAAATATTTCTTCTTTTTTTTTAAAATGAAGTCCTCTACAAAGATTCAAACAAACAAAAATCAATCTCATTTATGCAAATGATCTTACATTGAAATCGAAGTTCACTTTGTAAGTTAAGAAATGTACAATCTTCAATAAGCAGATTTTTTTCTTGAGAATAATGAATGAATATAAAATATTTAATTCTTTTAGCATAATTTAAAAAAAAAAATTTCTTCAGATTTTGTCAAGAAAATCAGATATATATTGTCAAAGTCAAGATAAAATGTTCAAAATGTTAATCACTACCTCATCCGTTTCCTTCATTATTTTAAACTACACGATACTTCCCGTCCTGGAAATACGTACGTAAAATATAAAGAAGTTTCATAAAGAATGTAAATATTTTACTTCGAAGATGGCTTTATCATTGCATTGACCGAAAAAACAGCAAACAATTGTGTTTTATTATATGATTCACTGATAAAATGATACAGCTCATTACTTATTTGTATGATTAAGTCCTAGCCATGTAGAAGAGAGAAACAGAATTAGAATATAAAGAAACCTTACTAGTCGTATCAGTTTGAAATATTTTATCTATTTTAGTTGACGTGAAAGAAGATGAAATGTCAGTCTTTAAATAGGATAGACTTTGATGGAATGAGTATAATAAGGTAAAACTGACAGCCGAAAAAAGTTGAAATTGTTGATCAGTTAAAGTTTGGGGGTCCCTGCATCCCCTCTCACCACCCTCACCCAAAATTATACAATCGCTTACATGTATGTTTTGTTTACATGAAAAAAAAATCATAATCGTTTTAATACATGTAGCTTTCCAAAACAATTTGTATCATTTTGGATTTTTCCAAACTATTTTTAGATCAATGTAGTGGAAATAAATCCTTGTATCCACTTGGAACGTGACCGTCACGTGCAAGTCAATACAACGTGGTATTTTTCTAACGTAGTTGGATCTCAACCAATCAGAGAGATGGAAATTATTCAATTTTTTACAATATGCTTATTTAGATCATTATCTTCTAAATACGCTATTTTATTGGTGGGAAAAGTTACAGAATTATTGATACACTTTACATGTAATTTGCAGGATTCGTCAAAAGACAAATCTATATCCAAACTACATGTATTTAACGTGAACTACGATTATATATTTTTTCATTGTTACGTTACGATAATTTTTGTTAAAAGCTGAGTTGAATAACCTTAGATTAAAATTTAAATGCAAAACGTGAAAGACCATTGTACCATTTCTCAGTAAAATGCACAGTGTACAAGTACTTATCTGATGTAATTTTGATGATTTTGTGAGCAGTTTATTTCTTATTCTTCTATTATTGATCATAATTTGTTTATTTCATATAATTTATGTTATGAAAATTAATGTTAATAAAGTGTTATGAAATTGAAAGGTTGATTAGTTTTGTACACATGTATATCTTTTACGTCCATCTGGACAATTATCACTCATATGGAGATGCCACCATTTGTTGGTGGAGAGCTGCAGAATTTAGCCTTTATCCAGGGTCATTGAGCAGGGAAGGACTTTTTTAATGCCAGCAACTATTGCAACAAGGAACCTCGGGAAATACGGTCTCATCAGAAGGACCGATATCAACTTCCCATAGTTCGATTTGCATCAACAACGTAAGGATCAACAACTTACTCCGAGATTCTAGGAAAGAAGATTTTACCACTGCGCCAAAGGAAGTTACAGGTTCTGGCCATTTTTGTTTTTCAAACGCTCACAAGTAGCATATCTTATCGTTTAAAATATAGGTGGATAATTTGATTTAAATGGAACAGCAAACTGAAAACTGTTTAAAACTTTAACTACTTATTACATTTGTTACCGTCATTATGATCAAATTGCACATGCCTTTATGTTAGAAAATTCCATAGTGGCAATAAAACAGACACTTTGATTTTTAAAAATTTACCAGATTTTTAGTGGTAAAACTTAAAGGTTTATCTAAAATGCTCTAAAATAAATCTTTTGGTATATTTTAATAATTTCTCTTAAGTAAACAATTTGATATACATGTTTTCTAACAAATAATAATATAAAATTGAAGTGACCCTATTTTACATTGTAGTTTGAACTCCTGCAGATTGATTTGCATTGAATTTAACATTGTTTATTATAAATTGCACCAAACAATAATCCATTCTTTATTTGTAAATCGGTTCGCAGTACAGTTAAGGATGTACAACACACCTACCCCAAAAAAATTCCTGTCGTTTAATTTTCGTTATTTTTTAATATTTAGTACATGACTATATCGACTGCATGTATGCATATTTTGGACAAAATAGTTCGAGTGGTTTTTGGACAGGAACTTCCCAAAGTTACCACCCTTTAGTTATTACAAGGAGAGAAAATTTTTAATCAATGAAATACTTAAACCTTAATTTTCAATAAAACCAGGTTTGATATAAATGTCAAATTTCATTAGCTTATTCCTTTGACCATTTTACACAAAAACATAGTCATCTTTTTGATATGCATACCATCAAAACAATTTTTAAAGACTCTTAACTGAAAAACTATGAATTTTCTAGGCCTTGAAAATTGTGTATTTTTCAAATTCAAAATTTTTTTGTGAAAAAACCTGTCGTTTAATTTTGGTAAAAAAAATTTCTTTAGGTAGCTGGTAATAAAAACAATCTTCATAATTTTTTGTATAATTTTTGAACGACCAGTTTTGCCTTAATAGCGGAAAATTACCCGCTCCCCTTTCTCAATAGATCACGTTCCCGCGCGTCTTTCAAACGGGGTCGATCACTTTGTTATATAAATCTAACAATACACATTAAAAAAAAATAAATTTGAATATTGCTTTTGCTTCAAATATATTAACTTACAAATTTAAAAGTTCTCATATGTAAAGAATATTTAAATGTAGATTTTTAGGCATTTTTGAATGCTCCTATCACCCCCACCCCTTCCTTTTTTGCGTTGCAGACCATTAGCTTTTGACGAAACGTCGTTAACAGTGTAAATTAACTGGTATTTCGTCAAGAATCCCGAAGGTATGCATAAGTTTTTAAATTCATTAATGCAGAATAAATATGGACTTCTCTTTTTATATGTACAGTGTATCAGGAAAAAATTACTGAAAGATTTTAGTGTTTAGTCCATATACGTATGCGTTATGCATTCCACATCATAGGAAATCTGGACAAGAATTCAATACAATTTGTTAAACTTGAATATGTTGATTTTGAATTTTATTTCTTTAATTTTATTCATGATAAAAAATGGTGTATGTTCCACTCTCCTGTGATATAAATAGAATATAAATAGAATAATTTTAGATTCTTTCATGTCATTATTTCAAACAAGACAGCATGTGGCCGTGGGGATACATCGACATTTGCATTGGGCCTAGATGTACAGCCCTCATGATATTGTTTCAATTTCGTCGCTTCTAAAGTTAAAATGAAAATTCCGTATTTGTCCACATTATCTTCAAAATATCAAACATTATACCCTTCATCTATTTCAATTTATATCAAATCCCACATTGATATTTTTTTTAAACTTATAGACTACGATTTCTTTTGATTCGAGGAAATGCGAACCGACATTGTTGACAGGAAGTCAAAGTTACGATACGCGATTTGCTGCAATAGGATATTCATGAATGCAGATAATTTCAATACAAGTGAACAATTCTTTTCAATTCTATACTTACATTGTGTATATGAGGTCTATAATAGTATTCAATTCTCCAATTTATCAGGTCTTGTTGAAAATGTATCTGATTCTGTGCAAAAACCGTGAATAAAGGGAGGAAAATAAACATCTCCTACATTTTCAGAGTTGTTCCTCTTTGATCAGTAAGGGTCTAAGAACAACATCGATTTTACATTGTAAAACGTTTTTTGTGTATTTATTGTTGTTTTATTTAATTAAAGAAGAAAAACAATATTTATATCGTGTATGCACAAATTGTAAATAAATGAAGACCATTAATCGGAATGTTATATAGCCAATTGTACATAATGAGAATTTTGGAAAGTCAAAATAACATTTTCAGAATAAAAAACAAATTCTGCGCTTTGTTCAAAAATACAATTTATTGTACATCTGAAATGAAAAGACATAAACATTAAGGGGTGGTATTTTATGTCTCGCTTTGACGCTTTATTTTTGACGTTAAACTTGACGTCACGTCAAACGTTCAATTGAAATTGCAAGAGTTATCTCCCCCAGTGTGTTGTACGTCTTTAAGGTGCACAATGGAAATATCGACCAAAATTTGTATTTGCATTGTTGTGCAGATAGGTCAATTCTTCTTTTAAGAGTATATTTGGTGTTTATAACTGAGTGAACCAGATTTGGATAAATTCACAGCTATATAAACATACATTTAAATTGTTAATTCGAGCCAGGGGCTGCCTCAATACGCGCGAGCTAGCCAGCTCAAGAGAATTCAAGCTGGTCAGCAGTAGTAGGCGACCATTACAATTAAAGTGATTGACAATAATAAACTTCTACATGATCAATGTCACCAGTTCACCATCAATAATTAATTTGGCACAACTGCAGTTCCTGGAACCCAGACATGAAATACTTGGCCAATGATGGGGTTCTCCTAAAAGACAGCAGTCACAACGGATTCATCTCGACCATCTGTTCATGAATACCTTCAAAACATGTAAGTGCTGTCCTCCATGCCTCCCATCTGATTGGATGGGAGAATAAGGATAAGTAGTACATTGCACATATGATGATAGATTGTTATGCATCAGTGTTTTCCTTTTATTTCAAAATAAAGGGTTAGAGATCAGTCGTTAAGTCTAGGGTATGAGGTTTATGAACAAAATCTCTGTGGACCTTAGAACGAATTGTTATTTCACAGCGGCCTTTTTGTCAATTGAAGTGGTCAATTTGGCGGGTTGCCGGTTCTAAGAGAAAACACTGAATGCATGTGATAAAATTTATGGCATATGCCGCAATATGTCATGTCAATGTAAACCTCGACATGTTTCTGCACATTAAATTACCCGATTCATGATTTGCTGTCAGTTTCAGTATTGATCAATTTTGGGAATCACCAATGGATTCCATCATATGTATATGAAGGCATATATATGAAAATGACATTATTTTAGTGCTTATACAATTTCAATGTGAAACTTGACATGTTTCTGCACATTATGTTACCTGATTTCATAATTTGCTCTCAGTGTCAGTATTGGTCAATTTTGGGAATCACCAATGAATTCTATCATATGTATGTGAATACATACAAATGGATATTACATTATTTTAATGCTCATAAAATCTCAATGTGGAACTTGACATGTTTCTGCACATTATCTTTTCTGATTTCATAATTTACTTTCAGTGTGATCAGTATTGGTCAAAGTTGAGAATCACCAATGGATTCCATAAAATGTAATTGAAGGCTCCAGTTTGTTTTTCTTAGTCTTCCCAATATCCGATGAAGGTTGGGAAGATCTGTTTATTTATTTATTAAAATAGGGTAACCTATTAATGTCTTTTGTATGTGATGGCTCCAGTTTGTTTTTCTTAATCTCCCCAATATCCGATGAAGGTTGGGAAGATCTGTTTATTTATTTATTAAAAGAGGGTTGCCTATCACTCTCTTATATATGTGACGGCTCCAGTTTGTTTTTCGTAATCTTCCCAATATCCAATGAAGGTTGAGAAGATCTGTTTATTTATTTATAAAAAATGGCTGCCTTTGAATAATGCTGAATTTCATTATGACCATGATGAACTGACATGTTTCAAGCTGACACTTATAATATGATAATAGGTTGGCAACATGCACTTTAAGAGTTCAATTACAAATGATAAAGATGAAAAATTAAGCATGTTTGCTCCTAGCTACCATTTGATTATTGCTGAGTGGCAAAACATTATTAATTCTATTATATTATCACCTATGGCAATTACAACTGCTTGGACTTATTGTAGAAAAATGCCACCAAAAAGAGGAAAATTTGACGGGTCCAAAACCACCCAGGAAAATGAGGTTACGCAGTCAATCGGCTCAACTGCTCCCTGTGGATTCAACTGTGGGCAACTCGGTTGATGCCAATTTATTATTGACTCAAGTGGCCGCTCCAAAAAAATCAGTTGGCAGCAGCAATCTTAGACAACAGCACCAGGCCTTGACTCTCGGCAATGCTTCTACAAACAATATCGCATCAAAGGCTGCACCACATATTTCGATTACCACTTCTAGTGATACAAATAGTTGCAATTTGGTAAACACTCGATAATACTTGCATTTTTTTCAGGTGAGTCGGTGGTGGATACACTTAACAGTAACAACAAATGTTTTTTTTCTAAATTTCCAAGAGCAAAATATTTTATTTCAGATAGAAAATAATGTTATTCAATTAAATCCTCAGTCAACTAGTATTAATTGTAACGGAGACCATTACAGATGTTCCCTTAATTCTCCCCCAAGTCCCTTCAAGCTTCATTAAATAAGGAAATCCAGTATTTTATTTATTTTAGGGTTTACACACGCGCGCAAGTACATGCATATACATAATGACCAGGTCAAATTGTTTACACTTTTAATGCATTTCTTGTAAAGGCAATTTATCAGAAATATTTAAAATTGGCTATGTTAAATATATTTGTCAATTTACTCAATTTGTGTCCTTGCATGTGTATGCATGTGCAGATTGACCATGTCATCTTGAGAACACCTTTAAAAGTGTTATTATATACTGATTTTTAAATCATTTCATTTTCAAAAACTTATAGATATTTATATTATAAATATATCTAGATATTTTGGCAATATAATGTATATCAGTAAATGAACACAATTTGTGGAAAATGTGGTTGTGCAAAATGTGACGTTATTGAAAATATATTACAGTTAATCAAGAAATATGGCAGAAAGGCACTTATGGCTTAGCTAGACATAGGAGATGGTTTTAGAAACATCCCAATGCACCTTCAGACTATCATTTAAACAATCAATATTATTTGATTAATTTTACTCAGTTGTTTGAGGTATTAAGCACGTCCTTGCAATGGTTTATGTTTAATAAATATTAGGCCACTATCTCGAAAATGTCTCTCTATTTAGAAACTTATAGAGTTTATGTTGGAGATTATGATTTTCCTCTAAAGAATCGAAACTGTCTTGCCGACAACTTGTTTGACTATGTATGGAATGAGGTAGATTCTATTCCTAAGGAAGTAGATTATCTGAAAACATACTCATAGATGATATAAATTTGCTTGTCAATTTGTCACACCTGGTCGTGCCTTGTTTGAGACTCTTAATAGATTGAACTTGTGTGTCCAAAACACACCATTACATAAAATCAAATGCAAAGGAATATGCTGACGTTAAAGCAAGGTAGTTTTTTATGATCATTTTTGTGGTGAGTCAACATTTTATCAGGATTAGTGGTATTCTTTACAGAAGTTACATTTATATACAGATGCATCAGGTGCTTTGGGTTATAAAGCTGTATATGTTTTAAAATGGTCTGTTAAGGTATTCGATGAATAACGACCATATTTTGTACCTAATAAATGACTGGCCCAATATTCCTAACCATGGTAGCATTTTGAAGATGTTACATGTATGAAATAAAAATGCTCCACCAAAAGAATTTACAAAATTTTCATTATTCTCCAATTAATTGCACCTTGAATTTTGCATTGAAGTCTATGGGCAGCGCAGGTTTTTATAAGATATTGTAAAAAGTAATTTGAATTTCAAAAAAATTTCTTAGTGAAAATATGCATTAACTCTCTCTTTATTCAAATATCAAAGAAAATGAATTATTTACCGCACAAATTTTGAGAAATCTTGAACTTTCTTCTTTTGCCCAAGGGCAGATAACTCTTAGAAAACTTTTAATGTGCAAAATGACAGTCTCCTTACATGTCATCAGTCTTGTGAATTTGGTTTATGTCACTTTTATCGTTATCTAGCAATGCGTTTTTAACTGGTTTAAAATTATTTAAAATCGTTCAAAACCCCCTCATTATACATCGAATACCTTAAATCTTTGTTAGATATTTATACAGATTTATGTTAGAGTTTTCCAATCATCTTGCTAGTAGACTTTGGTTTCAGTATTTTAGCTATCAAAAATTCTCTTTTTTGCTGATAATTTAGCTGTTATACCTTCAAAACCCGTCCATGATTAATCCACATATTTCGGCCATAAGTTACGTTCCTAATCATTTTTATAGATGACCTTAAATACTCTCTTATGGTGAGGAAAGAACCTAGCAAGAACTGTTGACACTAGTCTTCCAATTACAAAACCCATTCTTAACAAATAAGTATCTGACTTGCATCACACTCTCCAAAAGCAGACTCAAGAACCATACTATCAGGAGTCTTCCTTCTTGCCTTGAATGCTTTTATGAGCTTAGGAAAATTCGTTCATGTAAACAACACATTCAACATTCAAAAACCAGCCATAATGTTCTATGATGATAATTCAGTTTTGATCACACAGATATTCCAAACTATGAATGATAGGTATCTAGTGATACTTACTCTAACAGTCAATAACTTAAATTGCCAATTTTGTACAGTTCATGCCTCAAAAGCATACATTACTCAGCATAAACACACTTCTGATCCTTTATTACATTTCAAATCTAATGAACCAGTTAGGCACACTCTGTGGCATCCCAATAGAAACATGCAATATGTTTTGACTGATCATTTTACTTTGCTGATAGTTTTCGCGTCTGTACTGCTAGTGGCCGCTAACAATGGTTTATCTGAAAATGAAATCCAACAACATGGTTGTTGGCACTCAAATACAGGTTGACATTACATGTAAATAAATGCCTTCAGGTTTTAAATTCCACACTTGTTATTAAAAATTCCTAACTAAATGCTTTTATACATGTATACCGCCACCGACTATCGAAAGTCAGAGAAGTCAGTAAATGGCTGTTTCTCTACACAATTTTATAAGGAATTAATAAACTTTTACATCCATTTCAGTAATTAAATGTATAAATCAAGTATATGAGGTCAGCAAATGGTTGCTCCGATAAATTGTGAAGTTTTCAAAGCATCACATCAAATGAAATTAATTTCCACATTTGTGTTAAGAATTCAAAACTAAACGCTCTCCCTATACATGTACAGCCACCGATTATCGCAAGAAAGAAGTCAGCAAATGGCTGTTTTTCTCTCCACAATTTAATTAGGATCTGATAAACTTTTTACATCCATTTCAGTAATTTAATGTATAAATCAAATCTATGAGGTCAGCAAATGGTTGCTCTGATACAAAATTTTACAAGCATCACATCAATATGAAACAACAAATTTGAACCTTCCGAGGTCAGTATATAGCTGCTTTAATGAAACATTAATTCGGTCAGTGATCTTGCAAAGTGTTTGCTAAGAAAATTAAATGCTAGCTCGTTCATTAGATGATCATTTTACTCTTCAAATTGCCCTTAAATTTGCACGCTAATATACTTCAGGACAGCATACAGCTGCTCATAAAATCTATTATAAGACAGTTGAAACTCAGCTTGGAGTTTGATCTTGAGAATTGTGTATCAGGTCAGCATATGTGTGTTTACAAAATTGTACCATTGTCATGAGCTTAGAAGTTCAAAATTTGTGTATGACATCAGCGTACAGCTGCGTATAGAAACTCCGCAGGATATTGTGCATAAGGTCAGCATATGGATGTTCATGAAATATAAATTGTAGAAATGAGCTCATGATACTAAGGTTTGTTTCTAAATATTGTTTATGAGGCAGCATATGGCCCTTTCTTTAATCTCGTTAAATGTACGTTACTCACAGGTTTAGTAACTTTTGTCCTTTATATTTTGTTACTTATTTAGATATAACTCTGTGTCTACTTGGGTTATTTTTGAATGTTTATGCGTATTTAGTCACTACAGGTACATGTTATTCACTACACAATGTTAGTATCTTAGTAAAACACATGTTTTTTTACAATTAAAATTAAGCAGCATATAATTCACGAAATGCCTCTCCTTGGGTGGCGCTGCATGCGTCATGCAAGCATTTAGCATGCTGTGTGGCCTCTTTATTCACGCCACCTTCTTGTTACACAAACTTGGTAATTATTATATAACAATAGCTGGGATAAGCACTAAGTCGCAATATATTATATCTAAGTTAAAACTAATCATTATTTGGCCTTATCCCAGCTATAATTTACATGATTGTGTGTAATATTGTATATTTATGTGCTTTTGTTCACTTTCGTCATTTATCTGGTCAATAAATGACATTTTCACTCAACTTAATTTCTCGTGTTTTCTCTAGTGTTTCAAGGAACAAGAACAAGCTACGGAAAGGCTTTTCATATTATGAGAATTACTTTTATTAGTGGAAAAGTTGTGGATATAAAATGTTTCATGAAATCCCCTGCAGAATCCTAGTATTTAAAACTAATAGAAAGTTAATGAGGTGCCTATCCATTTCTTTTTTTTTCGATGACGCCGACTCATCAACATTAAACATAATTATATAAAATACCCAGTATTTCTTATCCCTTATAGAAAACAAGTGGCTAATTAGATCAGGCTCATTCTCAAAGTACACCACATCCACGATTCTGAGCCAAGGTTTTTGTAGTGTTTCACAGAAATGTATAAAATTTGGTGGAACTAGAGAGTTCGAATTCGGCTATAGTTATCTAACCATAATTCATAGATGTGGACAATCGAGACCTTGGTACTTCGTTTTTAGGGTCTTTCGCTTCCTTTGGAAGACCATACTGTTATTCTATTGTTTCATATTATTCTTTTTTCCTGCCGGAATTTTTGACAGGCTATTTCTCAAAGATTTTCCGACCGAATTTTATGAAACTTTTCGGTTAGTTTCCTTGTGTTTAAATTTATTGATACCCGTTTACATTTTTTTATACATGCCTTTCTTTGAGAGTTATTGCTCTTTAATTGATAATTTTGATGTCTCGTTATCACTACAAAATCTCAAGAACGACACATGGTATTTCCATGAAAGTTGAATAACTTGTAGCCAATACATTGTAGATTTGCAGAACGATAAAATTATAAGCTGATTTCTTAAAGCTCGGAAGGTATGTGATGGCAATTTTTAGTAATTTAGCTATTTTTTTCCTTGAAATTTTGCTACATTTTGTGTAATTAAGGAATTAAGTTTATTTCAACTTATCTTATCCGATATAACATGATATGGAAATAACGAACAGTATTTAGAATTTGGGACAGTTTACGCTTTATGAACCGAGAAGCGGTTTTTAAAAAAGCGTAAACTGCCCCGAGTTTTGTTATATCAGATAACATAAGTTGAAATTAGCTTGTTTCCTTATAATTTAATTCTAGTTTAGAGTCAATATTTCCTCCGGAAAAAGATTTCAAATTGAGCATTATTTTAAAAGTAATGTCAAGTGGGGTAATACATTTTTGACCTTACTCACTGTGACGTAGGCAAGTTTTGTTATCCAAAATATTATATGTTCCTCTGAATGATTCAGCCAATGAAATTGCTTGATACAAGTGAAATTAAATTTTTAACTTTTGAACCGAAAGTAATTTGTAAAAAGTATATAACAAAAGTTGTGCATAATTTTAGAAGCTTTCATATAAGATCGAGGAAAAGGGGCTGGACCCTATAATTAAGGGTTAATATCTCATACAAGTTTTTTTCTGATAGATAAAAATATTAGTATATTATAAAAAAAAAAATTGACTGAAATAATTTCGAACTTATTTAATCTTTTCATTTGGTATAAAAATAAATAAACTTAAAGCTTTATTTAATTGTTTTTTTTAAACAAATATGTGAGAAACATTTCAGGAACAAGTTTTCCACTATAGCCAGCAAAGCCTTTACTATGTGTGTACTGTTTTAGTTGATGCAGTTTAGATTCGGTGTTTCTCCGTTTTCTTTTTATTCAAATAATTAAAAATATGGTGAAGTACACAACAATAATTGTTTAAAGGATTTATTCGGGGCCTGTTGTTTGTAAACAAAGCGCGGCATTGTGGGAAACATGAAGGTACTAAAGACCCGATGTACTAAAAACATGATTTGACCTGATTCATAATTGTCAGTAAATATTCCAAACAAATGATTTTTTGTATAACATAGTGCATAATAGTCATAAAATTTTTAAATAAGTCATTTAAAGTAATCAATATTATCAATTTATTTAAGATAAAAACATTAGGTAAATATCAGGGCTTTAGTATATCAAGCCGTATTTAAACTTGCACGCACATTTGATCTGCAGCTACGAATTACTTTATTAATCCTTTGGAGCATTTTTCTAAGCAGAATTATCCGATTTACAATATCTTGTGTGAATTGTTTTCAAAGAAATTCCAACTGTACTATTTTGATATTCACTCTTGATTCCGTTTCGGAGTTCCCAGTGATAAATGTATCGAGTGATGAAAGAGTTGACGGTGACATTTTAATGTATGATTGGCGTGGACCATGAGAATGAAGGTAAGAATTTTTTTAACCTAAAATTTACTATGCTAGGGCAGCTTAGATCTTTGATATTTTAAGAAATACTTTAATACACAGACTCGCCGATATATTGTTTGTCTACAGTTCAGACGCTCTCTATTAACCATTAAAATCCAGACAGCTTTTTATTATATTTAAATATATGTGATAAAGTAATTTCAGCAAGACTCACATTCAAAGTCATACTTTAATTCACATTACACTTATTGTTACAGTGTATATTCTTCAACTAATATGTTAATGGAGCGACTGTAAGGGTGAGGTCAGATCACTAGAATGTTTCTAGAGCCACTGTGATGTTATGTCAAATACATCTGCTTCTGCTTAAGGTGACATGATTTGTACATAATGTCATAAAAGCCTTACTAATGCCTGACTTTAGAAGTAAAATTTTTAATTTAATTTGCATTTGTTTACTTTGTATAATCTGTCATGTAAACACAGTATAATTTGCATTAGTTTGATATGCGCATTAGTTTACTTCGTGATAAGGTACTGTGAATTAAACTCTTCCTGTGAACAGGGCATTAGACTTTGAAGTCACTTGACGTCACAGTGTAAGTTAGACCTACATTACCAGTCTAAAGCTTTAAACGTTCTGACTTGAATGAAGAATGTTTATTATCACTATTTGTGTTGTAAGATACCACAGAGTCCGACACTTCTGTTTCATACTTGGATATTTTACTTGAAAAAGACACTAATGGTAATCTATATGATAAAAGTGATGACTAACTTTTCTATCGTCAACTTCCCTTACTTATGCATCAATATAGCTTCATCACCTGTGTTTTGTCTTTTGTTTGATGGAAAACACCATGTGTTTTTTCATTCCATTTATTAACAACTAAAACTAACTTTAACAACAAAAGAGTTCCAATCACATTTTAGATAAGTCGTACATAATGTAACATCTCCCCCCTTAAAAAAAATAGTGTAATTCACTCAATTACTTAAAGAAAGAGAACACTTGATTATATAAATCATTAAAGTCAATTAACATCACAGAGCATTTATGAGACAGTTTTTTCACTATTTGGTTTAAATTTCAGAACACAAATTGGAAATGTCTTTGACTAGACTGATAAATGACTAGATATATACATGTAATTTATGCATGCAAAAGTGTCTACAGTTATTTAACATTCCTCAATGAGTCTTTTCGGAGGGCCACATTGTCTCCTAGGACGCACTGTTTCACAATTTTGATCATCACCCGTTCGGATATTTTCGTCTCCAGTCGCTTCTACTTCATGATCACTCAGTTCTGGTTCATTGCGCAGATAACTGGTCGGATTTTTGCAAGTCTTTTGAATGTCTTTCCGATTTCTGCGATATTCTGCATTTCCAGTTGACACAATATATGATCTTTGATCGATTTGTTTTTGGATTGTTCCCCGCTCGGTCCATGCTGTATCGTCCGGATTCCTTAATCTGACAACGTCTCCTTCCTTTAATTTTGGTAATTGATGGGATGATCTGTCGTAGTAATACTTTTGTCTCCCTTGACTAGCTTTTCTCTGTCTGATGACATCTTCTCTGTTAGATGTATAAAAATGTTCTTCTAACATAGGTAAGTCGGTCCTAAGTTTTCGGTTGTACAGAATTTCAGCTGGTGATTTTCCACAGGATAACGGTGTTGCACGGTAAACCAGGAGACTAAGGTAAAAATCTTCTCCTGATTTCTTGAGTAGATTCTTGATGATACCGACAGTTTTCTCTGCTAATCCATTAGACTGTGGGTGTCGAGGACTTGATGTTTTGTGCTGGAAGTTGTAGTTTTCTCCAAATTTTCGAAATTCTTCCGAGGTGAACTGAGGTCCATTATCCGAGATGATGATCTTAGGAATGCCATGTCCTGCAAATATGAACTTCATGGCTTTGATTACCGCTGTACTTGTCGTCTTCTTTAGTGGACAAACTTCAGGGTAATTCGAGTAGTAGTCACACATGACTAGATAATTTTTGTTGTTGCACACGCACAAATCCACTCCAATTTTTTCCCATGGGTAATTTGCTGTTTCGTGTGAAAGCAACGGTTCTGCTGTTTGTTTTGCTCTGTGTTTCAGACACTCGGAGCATGATTTGACCCTTTCTTCGATACTCTGATTCATTCCTGGCCAATACATGATTTGTCGGGCTCTTTGTCTGCATTTTTCAATTCCCAGGTGTCCTGTGTGAATTTTCTGCAACATTTCCTTCCTAAGGGAGTTTGGAATGACTATTTTGGTACCTTTAAGTATAAGGCCATCTGCGTAGCTGAGTTCACTCCTGAAATTCCAGTATTCTTGTATCGAGGAGGGTAAGTCCCATTTCTGTTTAGGAAATCCGTCCCTGATGGTCCGATTCAGTTTTTGAAGTTGCTCATCCTTAACTGTTTCTTGACGTATTTCTTCTAATTTTCTGTCTGACACTGAAAGGTTTGTAATTACTGAATCCACGTAAACTTGAACTTCTTCTTCTCCTGACAAATCTCCACTACACGCTGTCTGTAAATAGGCTCTTGACAATGCATCAGCTGTGTGCATGAACTTTCCTGGTGTATAAAATACCACTAGTGTATATTTCTGCAGTCGGAGCATCAGTCTTTGAATCCGAATAGGACAATCGCTCAAGGATTTCTTAAAGATGGCTTCCAAGGGCTTGTGATCCGTTTCGACTTGCACGGCTTGTCCGTATATGAATTGATGGAATCGTTCACAAGCGAAGGTAATTGCCAACATTTCTTTCTCTATTTGAGCGTAGTTCTTTTCTGCTGTTGTCATAGCTTTCGAGGCATACGCAACAGGCATCCACTTGTAATCATGTTTTTGAAGAAGAACCGCCCCTAGGCCTGTCTTAGATGCATCTGAAGAGATTCTTGTTTCTGCATCTGGATCGTAGAATTGTAGAACTGGTTCTGAAGTCAAAACTTTTTTCAGTTCTTCAAAGGATTCGTTTTCCTCTTGCATCCACTGAAACACATTCTTCTCTTCCAGAAGGCGTCGGAGTGTGTGCGTTTTGGTAGAAAGGTCTGAGATATACTTCCCCTGATAATTGACCATTCCCAGAAATCTTTGGACGTCTTGCTTATTCGTCGGGGTCGAAAACTGTTCAATTGCCGTATTTTTTCAGGGTCTGGCTTGATCCCTTTGTCTGAGATTACATCTCCTAAAAATGTCAATTCCTGCACTCCGAATTCACATTTTGTTTTGTTGAGCTTTAAATTTGCTCTTCTAACATTCTCCAGAACTTGTTTTAATCTCTCATTGTGTTCTTCAAGGGTTGCTCCCCAGACTATGATGTCATCCATGAATGATGATGTCCCCTTGAGATGCTCCAGTATCATGTGTACTGCTTTATGATATACTTCTGGTGCGGAGGATATGCCAAATGGTAAGCGTAGGAATCTGTATCTTCCAAAAGGTGTATTGAAACATGTATACATGGAAGACTGTTTGTCAAGTTTCATTTGCCAAAATCCTACTTCGCATAGTACTTCGCATCCTTAAAGTTAAAGTTAACATTACTTCTTCCCTTGATGGTAGCTTGAAGTGCTCTCGCTTAATGGCCTTGTTTAGGTCTTTCGGATCTAACCATACTCTGAGTGCTCCATTTTTCTTTACGGGTAAAACGATCGAGCTAACCCAGGTTGTTGGCTCCTCCACCTTGCATATGACATTAGATTTTTCCATTCTGTCGAGCTCCTGTTTCAGTTTGTCATGTAACGCAAAGGGTACTTTTCTGCAGGGATGTATCACTGGTGAAACCTTCTCATCAAGCTGAATTCTGTGTTCACCCGGCAAACAGCCCAGTCCCTGGAATACATCATCATAGTTTTCTACAAGATTTTGGACAGTTGAGACTTCCTTTTGTTTTGGTTCCTCTTTTTTGGTTACCATTTAAACTCTCTGGACAAGTCCTAGTCTGCTGCATGCACTAACTCCAATGATAGGTGTGCGCGACTCTGTTACTATTACAAAGTGCAGTTTGTAGACTTGTTGTTTTCTCATCACTGTCAACACACATGTTCCTTTTATAGGGATGGAATTTCCACTGTAGGAAGTTAGCTTGATTTTTGATGTGTGAATCTTTGGTTTGGATTTCAATTTGTTGAAAAGTTCCTCTGTTATGATGTTAACCTGGCTTCCTGTATCTAGTTTGAACTTTATTTCTGTTCAATTTGTCTTCAAATGTGTGAACCATTCATCAGTTTCTTCAGCTTTAGGATTCTCCACCGTATACACAAAGAATTCACCTGCCTCACTTTCACTGTCATTGAGTTCGTTTATCTCATGGACTTTCTTTTTACTGGTGAAGCACATTTTAGCGTAGTGGTTTTGTTTACCACATTTCTTGCATACCTGTCCTACTGCTGGACAATCCTTACCATGGTTTCCACCACATTTTTTACATTGCTCATGATTTTTCTTTTGGTATCCTTTATTTACAAAAGCTTTCTTTATCTGTTTTTGTTTGAAGGGTTTTGCATTGTGTTTACTTTTAACAGCATGTACCTCCTTGTCTTCTGGTTTTAGTTCTTTCATTCGTTCCTTTGCAGCTTCTGTAGCCCTGCACATACGCATGGCCCCATCTAGGTTAAGATCTTGTACTCTGAGCAAACGCTCTCGCAGTGAATCATCTGGAACACCACATATGATGCGGTCTCTTATCAATGAGTCAGTCAAATCACCAAATTCAGTTTTTTGCTTTGGTGCGAAGCTCAGTAACGTACTGGTCGATGGTTTCGTCCGGTTTTTGCATCAGTGTGAAAAACTTGTGCCGCTCATAGGTTGTGTTTTTCTTTGGCATACAATATGCTTCAAACTTCTCAATTATCTTGTCTAACTTTTTCTTATCGTCATTTTGTGCAAACTGAAAATTGTTATAGACTTCTAGTGCATCTTCGCCGATCAAATGAGGGAACAAACATGCTTTCTGGGTGGGCTTTTCTTTGTCTGCCTCTAACCCCGTCGCTTGAATGTAAAGTTCAAATCTTTGTTTGAATTTAATCCAGTTATCGGCCACATTTACTGTCAGTGACAGTCCTTTTGGTGGGTCCAGCTTATCCATGTTAATGTCTAGGATATTTTTGACTTTCTGACACCATGTTTTGTCTTTTGTTTGATGGAAAACACCATGTGTTTTTTCATTCCATTTATTAACAACTAAAACTAACTTTAACAACAAAAGAGTTCCAATCACATTTTAGATAAGTCGTACATAATGTAACAACCTGCATACGGAGTATATATATCTCTCAGTTAATTCGATACGCAAGAGCATGTTCTACGTATGAACAATTTCTTAGAGGTTAATTATTGACAAGCAAGTTAATGAAACAAGAATATCAACAATCTCGTTTAAAAGTGCTGACTTGAATGAAGAATGTTTATTTTCACTATTTTCTTGTAAGATACCACAGAGTCCGACACTTCTGTTTCATACTTGGATATTTTACTTGAAAAAGACACTAATGGTAATCTAACAACCAAGCTATATGATAAACGTGATGACTAACTTTTCTATCGTCAACTTCCCTTACTTATGCATCAATATAGCTTCATCACCTGCATACGGAGTATATATATCTCTCAGTTAATTCGATACGCAAGAGCATGCTCTACGTATGAACAATTTCTTAAACGAGGTTAATTATTGACAAGCAAGTTAATGAAACAAGAATATCAACAGTCTCGTTTAAAGTCATCATTTCGTAGATTTTTTGGTCGATACAATGAGCTTGTCAGCAAATACAATTTATCATTGAATGAAATGCTGACTGACGTTTTTCATACCAATTGTTAGTCCATTATTTATACACTGAATTGACCACGGATTTTTTCCGTTATTTCCTGATTATGACAACGAGCACACGGCGGGTGAGACCGGTCGGCAGGGGATGCTCACTCCTCCATGGCACCTGATCCCACCTCTGATGTTTCGGAGGTCCGTGTTCGCTCTGCTCTTATTTTGTATATTTGTTTAATGGACGTTGAGATTGAATACTGTTCGTTATTTCCATATCCTTATACTGGTGAAAAGCTTCAATCTAGTCCTTTATTTGGAACTCAGGGTCATTGTCTTAACTAACATGTACTGTGAGGTTTTAAGGTCTCATTCATTTCAAATGCTGGGTTCATGGTTAAGTAACATTACTGTGTATATGTTTTTGTCTTATTTAGTTTTGATGCACTTATGAAAATTGCGGTGTCTCGATAAGGCAACTTGTAAAAGTGTAACAGCGTGTTATCTAGGAACAATATGCTAATACAGTGTTCTTAACACTGTCAGACTAAGGCACCTTAAAACAACATGCAGTTGGGACGATACAAAACATGTTGCCATGCTAACACAATTTTACACAATTATGTTTTCTATAATGTCTAAGCTTGACGGCGTGGTGTAAACAGCCTGCTGAAACATTGTTACAAACACACAAGTACAATGTCACCGTGTTGTCCTTGAAACACACTAGCTCACTGTCAGAAGCGTGGAAGCGCATTTTACTTTATGCTAGCGTGTAAGTGTCTTAAACCGGCTAGCTTGTTGTCATAGACCAAGTATCATGGTGTTTTAAATGAGCCGCATTGTTAGTCTGGGTCAGCTCATTGTTCTTTATGTGATAGTGTTTTGTGACTTCATTAGTACATTGTTCCTAATATGCTGTAATATCTTTACAAATGGCCTTATCCTGACACATAAAAAATCATAACTGCTTACCAGACACATGTACCACCTTTCTGACTGATCAGTCGGTTTACAACTGTTAACCATTACCATTCCTAATAAATTTTGATATTAACAAGTAATGTACATTTCCTTTATTTGAAATCATGAAAAACTTATCTGCTTTTTTATAACATCCTCAAATGACTGTTTGTAAACTTATATTCATGAATAATTAAAGGGTAGTTTTACAAATAATACACATGCAGAAACTGTGACATTATCTTATAAGTTTCACAAAAAAAAATCAAAAAAAAATTTCAATTTTTTTTTTATAGAGATAGATGTGACTGTCATCTGAGTACTGAAATTTGATGCCAAGCATTTCCACGATTTGCCAGAAGACTGAGAAGAGCAGATGATGGAGATGACAGAGAATAAACAGCATAATGAAATTGAAACTGTCAAGTTTCAGTTAAAAAAGATGTCTATGTCACATCAAATTTTGATTTGAGAAACAGGCATAGATCCACAAATATTAATACCAATTCTACGTAAATATCAAAATGACGTGGCCACGCGATGTCTTATGTCATCAAACAGAGAAAAGCTAGTCAAGGGAGACAAAAGTATTACTACGACAGATCAACTCATCAATTACCAAAATTAGAGGAAGGAGACGTGGTCAGATTAAGGAATCCGGACAATACAGCATGGACCGAGCGGGGAACAATCCAAAAACAGATCTATCCAAGATCATATATTGTGTCAACCGAAAATGCAGAATATCGCAGAAATCGAAAAGACATTCTAAAGACTTGCGAAAATCCGACGAGTTATCCGCGCAATGAACCAGAACCGAGTGATCATGAAGAAGAGGCGACTGGAGACGAAAATGTCCGAACGCGTGATGCTCAAAATTGGGAAACAGTGCGTCCTAGGAGACAATGTGGCCCTCCAAAAAGACTCATTGAGGAATGTTAAATAACTGTAGACACTTTTGCATGCATAGATTACATGTATATATATCTAGTCATTTATCAGTCTAGTCAAAGACATTTCCAATTTGTGTTCAGAAATTTAGTCCATTAGTGAAAAAAAAAAACTGCTTCATTAATGCTATGTGATGTTAATTGATTTCACTGATTTATATAATCAAGTATTCTCTTTCTTTAAGTAATTGAGTGAATTACACTATTTTTTTTAAGGGGGGAGATGTTACATTATGTACGACTTATCTAAAATGTGATTGGAACTCTTTTGTTGTTAAAGTTAGTTTTAGTTGTTAATAAATGGAATGAAAAAGCACATGGTGTTTTCCATCAAACAAAAGACAAAACAATACGCAATTATCATACAAGTAGAACGCTCTTTGAGGTTGAGGATTGACACTAATTCCTTAGATAAATACTGAGTATCAAATTCCTTTTTACTGTCTTAACTTAACTTGATAGGTAAATAATTTTAGCATATGTTAAAAATAAGCATTAGAAATAATTCTTTTCATAAAATTCAATTCTGTTACATTTCAAATGAATTTGTAAAATTAACTTAATGACAATTGTCTAGCTGCAGATCTGTAGCTCGCTAGCTGTTCTAAAAAATTGAGATGGATCACCAGAGAGCTACATTGCTACACATATTATCTCAAATTCAGGCTCAGAAGGACTAGTACTATTAAAAACAATTGTAAGGAATGTTTAACTGTAGAAAAATTTAAGGAATGTGCTAGAGACACACGGTAAATAATATTTTTAGATTCAAGCAGTTGAAAAACACGGATATTGAATATAGCTTCAGCGCAATTTTTTCTAATATTTTCTATTTTTTTATTATTCGTATTTCTCAATTTATCATGTTTAAATAACGTGTATTTTTTTTTATTAGGGCACATTAAACCTTATTTGTCAACCAGTCTGGACACTGTCCATCTGTCACGAGAACTTTAAACTTGATGATAACTATTGAATGAGTTGAATTAGGACCTTCATATTTCACATGTGCATTACTTGTGACATGTGATTTTCAAATATACTGTGA
>PRKT01001040.1:135319-148592 GCA_003671525.1 Saccostrea glomerata | reverse complement strand
TGTTCAAGCCTACAATGCGACCAGAAATGATGCAACGGGATACACTCCACACTATCTGATGTTTGGTTGGCATCCTAAGCTTCCCAAAGACGTATTCTTTGGTATGGACTTAGAACATGAGAAAGGAGATCATCATGGCTATGTTGAGAAACTTAAGGATAGGATGGTGTCAGCATATAGACATGCCTGTCAAGTAGCTAGGAGGATATCTGACAAAAACAAGAATCAGTATGACCAGAGAGTAAGATTCTGTAAGCTGGAGATTGGAGACAGAGTCCTTGTGCGGAAAGTAGGATTAAAGGGAAAGAATAAACAAGCGGACAGATGGGATTCAGAAGTTTATATCATCACAGAACAAAATCCCGAGATCCCTGTTTTCAGAGTGAAGAGTACTTCTGGACGAGCCACAAAGACACTGCACAGAAATATGCTGCTACCATTTAACCAGATACCAGCATGTGACATTGATGAACCTGTTGTTCATAGGACACCTGTGACAAGGAGGAACAAGAAGTCTAAGAATTCTGATGAACTTCCGGAGTCCGATTCTGAGAGTTCGGATGATGAAGTAACAATTGAAGTGAAATCAATGATACCCAGAAATAGAGATGAGTTCAGCAAAGAATCATCAGATCAACACAGTGTATCAAGATCTTAAGTTTCTAGTGTATCAGATGGTACTATTAATCCAAATATTTCTTCTTCATTTCAGAATTCAAGTCGTTCATTTCAGAGTGTGAGTTCTCCCAGACAGTCAGCTTACACCAGTGAGTCAGACAGCAGTAGTACCAGAGCTTCTGTGAGCAGTCCACATAGTCAGTTTATTTCAGACCAATCACAGTCGCCTTTACCGATTTTGCCGAGACGGTCGACCAGAATTAAAAAATTCCCAGATCGGTATGGGGAATGGATAATGTAAACGGTTTTTTATGATATTGCTTTATGCCGAGAACCGATTTTTATGCTGAAAACTGCTTTTATGCCGAAATGTTTTTATGATGCAGTTTACCCGAGATTTTAATAAATTAGAATTAAAACTTAAAAAAAAAAAAATAATGACCATATTCATTATTCCCCTAATCCTTAAACCCATTGTATATGAAACTTTGACATAAGTTTGTGTCTTGTGTTGATGGGACTAGCCCTTAAAAGTTGTAAAACTTTAATGAGGTGTATTAGAGTGTAAAGAGGTGTAAATAGTTTCATGACTTATGTCATATGGAGGAATTCTTTGGTCAGTTATTCCTACATTGATTGATATTGTGTGATTTGTTGGTGTTTGAAACTTGGTCATTGATGAGGTTTTAATTTAATTACTTGATTTCATTGTGGTGAGTTGTATCAAGTAAATTGGTTTTTATTTATATTTCATGGTTAATATTATTGTACATACTTCTTTGGAAATGTCAGGAGCCATTTCAACGAAGAGAGGGAGTATGTAACCAGGGTTATGTATTATTTAATGCCTTTAATTACTATACTTGCGCTGCGTATATGTGAGAATGTGGTGTGTAAGACTTTGTGTGAATGAGGTTGTTGTTATTTTTAGACACTAGACGGACAGTCACATGACTTTATCCTATTCACCAAATTCCCGCTTTCACGCACTAACATCGGGCACTCTGAGCCTAGCCGTTGAATTGGTTAGATGTGTACGCTACAATATCATTATACAGATAGTAGTATTTGTAAATTCCTGTGTGTGTCCCGGTAAGAAATCTATTATAAAGTAAAGTCTATTATGTTTTAATTATCTGTATAAATGTCTGTCTATGTGTCGTCTATATGTTGTGTGTAATTGTAATATTTCAGGTTTTTGACGTTTTATTCCAACATTATATAAATGGTGCCTGTTTTGTAGGGTAACATTTGAAATTGACACCCCAAGGAAAACCATTGTCAACCGACGCATCAGCGGAGGTTGACAATGGTTTTCCGAGGGGTGTCAATTTCAAATGTTACCCTACAAAACAGGCACCATTTATTTTATTATACTGAATGTCTTATTGGTTTAGGACGTCAGCAAAAAAAACCGTCGATCGTCTTTACGTTCATGTATAGAAAGCTTTCACACTCACCGGTTCACTAATCTCCTTATTGTTTGTTTGATACTCGAATAAGAGTCATTTATCATATAAAATTTCGTTATTTCTGGCTCGAAAGCATGTTTCGTACACTCGCAAGCATGTATCGTCTGTCGTTTTGTTGTTTTCAAGTAAGCCATATCCGACGCTGGCGAAGGAACAGTCACTACCTTTGTTTACGTCTTAGGTATGACGCGGCGCCGCGATCGAGAATCGAACCCGGGCCTCCCGATCACGAAGCGAACGCTGAGTTTTGTTGGAACTGTATTTCATGATATGCAAAAAGGGGGGATTTGATTCAGATATGACATGAAATCGCATTAAATAAGATTATACCAATGCTCCCAGTTGTGAATCTTTAAAATCAACAATAATTTTAGAAATTGTCATTTCCAGACATTATAAAAATGATTTTAAAAAAAATTCTAGAGATAAACATTGATAATGAAATCCTGATAATCATGTCGTGAACATGTATATTCGTCGACTAAATACTTGTATTTATGAAAATTGTTATTGAGAATTGTTGATAGATATATTTTTTTATGCACTAATTTGAGTAAACAATTCAAATGAGAGAAAAATCGTTAAACATCTATGTACGATATAACACAAACAGTTTTACGTGGATACAATATTGTAAGACTTACTTGAATACATGTTTATTTACACGCGATACTCAGTAATTAGCTCGGTTTGTTTTCAATTATGTAAAGTGTGTTTCTTTTAATTTATTCGGATTTAAAAAAAGACAAGCAACACGCGCAAAATGCATATTTAAAAATCAAAATTTCAATAAAACTTACAAAACTGAAATTTACAAATTTCTTAACGCACGATCACGCACTATTAAAACTGTAAAAGATTTAATCTGATACACGCATGATCTCGCACGTTATACGAAGGTTTCTATATGAATGGTTTGTCGACAATAACGTTGCAGGCTGTATGTTGTTTATTAAGAAATAAGGTATCATTTCTAAATATCTATCTGGACGCAAATACGGGTAGGTCACAGGATTAAATTCTATAAGGCCCAAATTATAATTACTACAATTATATAAAAATTTATCAGTTTTCACAACTGAAAAGCAAAAAGGCAGCACCGAATAGGCTCCCTTGGTGAACGATATGTTAGAATATTCTTCTCCAGATCGACCATCAGATTGGAAGGACCTACCAATAAGCACTTTTTTGCACCATCTACTTATTTTTATCGCAAGGAGGTAAAAATAAGTAGAATGCCCTATTAAGCAAACAAGTGTCCGTGGACTTATACTGGCTACAACCCAGTTAACGGATTATACAAAACTTCGAGTCATACTGAACTAATTATTGAACAGTCTGACAATCGAGACTGTCAGTCTTGTACCCCAAGTATAGTCAAGACAGCCTGGTGTTATAAAAAAAAATCCTAGTATATAACTATGATTAATGCATAAGGATACAATTCCTCAGAAATTAGATTTTATTGTTCTGAATCATTTCACAGATTAAAGTAAAAATTTCAATATTTTCGTAATCTTTTTTATCAACAGCATCTTATCGTAGTTTATCTGATATAAGTACCCAAGTCAAAACTGTTTTTATCTTGCATCTGTAAATATATTGAAAGGAAAAGGAAACGCATGAGAACAAAATATGCGAAATGTTATTCATTATGTGGTCGAAAATTATAAAAATTGGTAAGATGTGTATTTTGGTTACTTTGCACTAAAACGCTGGACAAAACTGTTCAACCATGAATTGTATGGCGTCACATAGGGGAGTGATGATGATAGTTTTGTGATAACATTTTGTAGTGCCATACGATGCACTAGAGTTATAGACATCGTTTTTGCATATTTGAAGTCAGTATAAATTTCATGCAATATTGGTATGGCTGAGGGAAGTTACATTGAGTCTAGTACAGTAAATTTCTCTTAGGTTACATAATAATGTTTGGGGGAAAATCGGTGTTCATGGGGATATAACCTGCTTACTTTGGTGTGTGGGGAGGCGTGTGTGTTGATTCGCTTATCCAGTTAGTACGTATTACGTTTGTAATATCTATTTATCTAACTTATGTGCTTTACTAATTTAGATCTCTTTGGGGGTCTATTTTGCGGCATGCGGTGATTCGGTCTAAGGGTATTTAATCTCATGTTTTATGTTCTTTTGTCATTCAACAGAAGTTAACGTTAGCAACGATTTACCAGTTAGATTTATAGATGTCCGATTCAGACGATAAACTTGTGAAAATGACTTTGGAGGGAGATTTGTGCACTTAACAAAACTTTAATGAACAAGAAAAAAAACCTATCACATTTGATATTATTTCCTAGTCTTTCAAAAAGTTACTTGTCGAATTCATTTGATTTGCATATTAGATTATTTTTTGTTCTTGGATATGCAGGATTTTTCAGGACCAGTGAGCTGTGCAACATTATACGAGATCATATATAACCTTTTACGATACTCGTATGGAAATTCAAATTAGAAAGCTTTAAGACAGAATGGGTAACGGTAACGTTTACACTGTTCACATTGCCAAACTCATTTCTGATATATGGCCCGTTATATGTCTTATATATTATTTTAAATTGGCTGGTATTCAGAATATTAATAATTCTAATGACTTTATATTCAGGTCATTAAGATAGTTCAAAAAATGTAATTCTTGTAAGGCTTCAAAAAGTAACAAATCCTTATCTTATACTTGTGTTAGAGAACTTATTATGTAGTCAATGAATGATGTTGCAGAGGACGCTTCAAAGTTAGGTGTTCATTCACTTAGACAAGGAGGTGCTTCTATACTTACATATTTACCTGTCCCAGAATTAGTCAATTGTGGTAATTTCAAAGACTATACACCTACCTGTGAACATGTATGAAATTTGAGTTCTGTGACTTCAGTGTATTGGATACTGTGACCATCTCAAAAGATGACACCTTACTGCTACCAGCACAGTTCAAAGGAGTGAATCACTTCCGGGCCGTTGATGATATTTGGATATATTGAGGGCTGTAATAAATAAAATATTTGTACAATGAGGTGTTTCAGTTTTGTGATGTTAATAAAGTGATATAAAGTCAAAATTAAGTCAATATTTTCATAAGGGTTGATTCTACCCAGAATTTGGTAAAAAGCTCCGAAATTTAATAAATCATAGTTAATTAAGCAAAATTCAAAGGTTTTAAAAAGACTGATATAGAAATCTTTTATGCTTATGCAAAGTAAATTATTTAAGACTCTGTGATATACTAATTGATTTTTATCTAATCCCTCCTACTGCTTAAGTATGTACAAAAAAGTTTCCCCACCCCCTAGTGAAAAACACTTAGAGAAATAGCAGGTGCCCCCTTTTATTTTTGTTTACAATTAATTTAGACAAGAGTAAATCAATCCTTTTGATAACAAATCAAAATTTAGTATCTGTAGTCTTATACATTACAATCATAAGCTACATTATTGAATTTCATGCTTAGAAAAGGAGAATTTAAATATTTTTTTTAAAAAATAAAGAAAAGCAAAACTGACTTCAAACCCCAAAATGTGCTTCAAAATAAGAGGCTGGAAATTTAATAAATGAAAAATATATATACCATACAATCATTCATTTTAGAGCAATCTGATACATTTTCTTAACTTACCTTCCTCTTTTAGCTATGTCAACTGTATAGGGCTTTACCAATTTCTATCTTCTTTTACCCCCCCCCCCTCCTCTCTTCAATGGCCCCAAATCACCACTGACCCCATTACCGCAGAAAAATAAATCAAATATTAGCTAAATTTTCTCTCGAAATGTCTTTAATATTCAAATAAATAGCTAAAATTAACTTTCCTTTTCAGTTCACTTTACAATGTAAAAATTGGGGTCTCTATAGGGAAAAGACCACGAATTATTTTCCCATAGAACTCCATACAAACCTTTGGCCCTCTCAGTACTTTACTCAGACAATTTCAGAAAAATCCTTAGCAGCATTTTAAACTTCGTTCTAAGCTCTAACAAAAAATACTGAAAAAAATATATGGTCCAATGGCGTTAATAGGTCAAAATTGCAGTTGTTTTCAACTTATAGAGATTCGCAGTAAATAACACGCGACATAAAAAATCAACCCCAACTCCTAAAATCTTCCCTGGTATTTCTAAAGTTTCTGTAATATTCCCTCATCCCATCATTTATTTCAAAGGTCATTAATTTTACTTTAAAATGAAAACAATTAAATACCTGATTTCAGCCAATGGCGTAACGTCTACCCATTCAGTATTCTGTTCAATGTACCATCACAAACAAAGCCATGTGTTCATCCGGGGATTTGGTGCTCTCATTCCTATTCAGCCGCAACCAATCTAGATATTCCTGATAGAACTTTGAAGGCTCATGGACGGTAGAAACGTGAAACAGGACGGCACAGAAAAGAATTCTATTTGTACAAGAAACAGTAATGAAATCAAATATTTTTTTCCTCCTTACATTACTGTAGATCACTTAATTTTCGCGACACCTTATTTTCGCGAGATAGTCATTGGCTATTTATTAGCGAGACAAAATTTTCACGAGTTCTGATCATTGCTCTATATAATCGTAAAGAATACTATTAAACGCGAGAATGAAATTTTCGCGAGCATATTGTCTCGCGTAATTACGCGAAAATAAAGTTCTCGCGAATAAATAGTGGTTTACAGTATTTCCTTTGGCGTTTTTATTTGAATGTGGCTAACATTGTCGCCTCCTCTATATTTGTGTTTGAGTTGTTTTTGTATATGTAAAGAGAATATGTGTAACCAGTGGTAAAACATCAGAAATGACAATCTGGTTCAGGTTCAATATTATATTTATTAATGTTGAAATAAGACGTCAAAAACCTGAAATATTACAATTACACACAAGATATAGACGACACATAGACAGACATTTAGACAGATAATTAAAACATAGTAGACTTTACTTTGGAATAGATTTCTTACCGGGACACACACAGGAATCACAAATATTACTATCTGTTATTGACTATAGAGTAGAGTACACATCTAACCAATTCAACGGCTAGGCTCAGATGTTAGTTCGTGAAAGCGGGAATTTGGTGAATGGGATAAAGTCATGTGACCGTCTGTCCTGTGTCTAAAAATAACAACAACCTCATTCACACAGTCTTTCATACCACATTCTCACATATACGCAGCGCAAGTATATAACGTAGCATTAAATAATAATACATAACCCTGGTTACATACTCCCCCTCTTCATTGAAATGGCTCCTGACATTTCCAAAGGAGTATGTATAATAGTAACTATGAAATATAAATAAAAACCAATTTACCTGATACAACTCACCACAATGAAATCAAGTACGGTAATTAAATTAAAACCTCATCAATGACCAAGTTTCAAACACCAACAAATCACACAATATCAATCAATGTAGGAATAACTGACCAAAGAATTCCTCCATATGACATAAGTCATGAAACTATTTACACCTCTTTACACTTTAATACACCTCATTAAAGTTTTACAACTTTTAAGGGCTAGTCCAATCAACACAAGACACAAACTTATGTCAAAGTTTTATATACAATGGGTTTAAGGATTAGGTTGAATAATGAATATGGTCATAACAATTTTTTTTTTTAAAGTTTTTATTAAAATCCCGGGTAAACTGCATCATAAAAACATTTCGGCATAAAAGCAGTTTTCAGCATAAAAATCGGTTCTCGGCATAAAGCAATATCATAAAAAACCGTTTACATTATCCATTCCCCATACCGATCTGGGAATTTTTTCATTCTGGTCGACCGTCTCGGCAAAATCGGTAAAGGCGACTGTGATTGATCTGAAATAAACTGACTATGTGGACTGCTCACAGAAGCTCTGGTACTACTGCTGTCTGACACACTGGTGTAAGTTGACTGTCTGGGAGAACCCACACTCTGAAATGAAGGACTTGAATTCTGAAATGAAGAAGAAATATTTGGATAGTACCATCTGATACACTAGAAACTTTAGATCTTGATACACTGTGTTGATCTGATAATTCTTTGCTGAACTCATCTCTATTTCTAGGTATCCTTGATTTCACTTCAATTGTGACTTCATCGTCCGAACTCTCAGAATCGGACTCCAGAAGTTCACCAGAATTCTTAGGCTTCTTGTTTCTTCTTGTCACAGGTGTCCTATTAACAACAGGTTCATCACTGTCACATGCTGGTATCTGGTTAAATGGTAGCAGCATATTTCTTTGTAGTGTCTTTGTGGCTCGTCCTGATGTCCCAAACAGAAAAAACAGCCTATCGGATCATGCTAACAACTCATGTGTAAATCATGGTTTTGATATGATTTCGGTATAGGAAAATTTCACATGCAAATGAGCTAATGGATCATGGTTCTGAGATGATCTGTTAAACTAAACAACTAGCGAGAAAACCATGATCCTGGTATGATCTGTTGGAGAGCTAACAACTCGTATAAAAACCATGATCCTGGAATGATCTGTTGTAGCCAACAACTCGTATTAAAACCATGATCCTGGTATGATCTGTTGTGGCTCACAACTCGTAATAAAACGATGATCCTGGTATGATCTGTTGTAGCTAACAACTCATATTAAAACAATGATCCTGGTATGATCTGTTGTAGCTAACAACTCGCATTAACCATGATCCTGGTATGATCTGTTGTAGCTAACAACTCGTATCAAAATCATGATCCTGGTATGATCTGTTAAATTGAACAACTCATAGGAAAATTCTACTTCTTATACAATTAACTAAACACTTTGATATTTGCAATAAAGTTCTCTTTAATATTTGATAAATATTTCAGTTACCAAAACTTAAGAAAAATATTATACACATATGTCACATGAACCATGACGTCATATAAATATAATCCCAACAAATGATCTTCCTTAATAAGATTACGATTTAAATATAAAACATTATCCAAACTATTCACTGAATTTTATAAGAACAGAATCACAGAAATCCATTCTTCTTAAAGAATAATCCGGAACTCATTAATATCACTGCTTATTTATGATTCTGCAAAAGCATATAATTACAACATTTGTTCACTACAGAATCAGCGGAGTGGTGGATCTATTATTCAGAATCACAAACACTGAAAGGGCTCCCATTGAAGTAGTCTATCCTCTGATATAAGCTCTTCATATGTGTATATAAGCACCCTGAAAAGAAACGTAGAGAAAGTGGTATTTATTTATCGATCAAGATATCATTATCTTTAGATCATGAAAATATAATACGAAATATTCAAGTACTTCCCCATTGCATTAGTGAAAAGAATTAGATTAATCACCAAAAGAATACTATTGTTGAAATGTAATATTATTTACGTACACAAATTTTGTCTTCACCAAAGGCGGGTCTTTTGAATTTGGTAATTTGAATGCAATTTAGATGTTATCATGAAGATGGAAATTAATGTCAATAGCTGCAAAATAATTTCATTTTTATAAATAAACATTTATATAACGATTAACATGAACATGTACAACAAATATTTGAATCAAGGAGGTCAATTTGATGCTTCAATTAAGTTTTCAATTCAAATCCATGCATGTAAGCTTTGCTATGTCTCTTCTACACATTAACAAAATTAAAGAAAAAATAAATCATGCACTTGCTGGTAGAAACTTGAAATTGAAAAAAGGTTAATAATAAAATTAATGAATTATACTCACCGAGGATAGAGTTAATAGTCCAGCACTTATTTTTATTGCTTAATATGATGCAAAGGCTTTTCTTTTAAATCGGCAACAAGAAAACGCGCACATCTTGTTTATCAGAATTCAAATTCTGACCTAGATCAGCTGCAAACCCTGTACTACAGCGTGCTGTCCAGCAGGAGAATTGCATAACAAGGTTACCATGACTCTGAAACTGACCAGTGATCCAATCCTATAATCTAATGTCTCAAAGTTAGATTGGGAGTGGATCGCAAATATTACATGAAGAGAAAGAGTTTTAATAAAATCCTGACTGCTTTATTTAAACAAAATACATGTGTGCTAATTTAAATATGAATTATTGTATTTGTTTGTCATTTCATTCAACTTCAAAAAAATTATTGTCTTTGTAACTATGCCTGTACCTGCTGTGTGCATTTTAATTATTATAACTTAATTTTCCTGTTTTCTTTTAAATAAGACTATTATTGATGTATGCATGTTGTTTGATTCTCCAAGCTAGAGTGAATTTAAAGCTTGCATTTTCACCTATCATAGATGACAAAGTTAACAAACCATATCAGGATCATACAACCAATTCTGACAAAGTTAACAAATCATATAAAACTCATGATTCTCAACAGAGAAGTTAACAGATCATGTGTAACTCGTATCGAGTTTAAAGACAAAGTTAAGAAACCATATCAAAATCACAAACTTTTAGCAGTTAAAGTTAACGAATCATTTCAAACTCATGTTCCTTTGCTTTCTAAGTTAATGGCACATGTCAGAATCGCAAGAAAATCATAACAGACTCATTCCCCAGAAACAAACCACATCAGGATCATACTTCCTTATTTGTCATCTATGATTTCAGTATGATCCATTTAATGGATCATGTCTAAATCATAGTTCAAAATCATGAATTTGTGAGTTCGATATGATTTGAATGTGATTTTGGCATGATTTGTTAAGAAAAGTTTTTGTTTGGGGTACTCTTCACTCTGAAAACAGGGATCTCGGGATTTGGAATTTCTGTAATGACATAAACTTCTGAATCCCATTTGTCTGCTAGTTTATTCTTTCCCTTTAATCCTACTTTCCGCACAAGGACTCTGTCTCCAATCTCCAGCTTACAGAACCTTACTCTCTGGTCATACTGAGTCTTGTTTTTGTCAGATATCCTCCTGGCTTCTTGAGAGGCATGTCTATATGCTGACACCATCCTATCCTTAAGTTTCTCAACATAGCCATGATGATCTCCTTTCTCATGTTCTAAGTCCATACCAAAGAATATGTCTATGGGAAGCTTAGGATGCCAACCAAACATCAAGTAGTGTGGAGTGTATCCTGTTGCATCATTTCTGGTCGCATTGTAGGCTTGAACGAGTGGAGCAACATGGGATTTCCAGTCTGACTTCTGCTTCTCATTGAGTGTTGAGAGCATCTTGATGAGTGTTTGGTTGAATCGCTCAGCTGAGCCATTTCCCATCAGGTGGTACGGCGTAGTCCTTGTTTTCTTAATTCCTAGGAGTTTGCAGAGTTCTTGGATTACTTTCGACTCAAAGTTACATCCCTGGTCACTGTGTAATTTCTCAGGAAAACTGTAATGTAGAAAGAAGTTATCAAATAAAGCTTTAGCTGTAGTATGAGCAGTTTGATTTTTACATGGAATGGCTTCAGCGAATCTGGTAAAGTGATCCGTTATGACTAAAATACTCTCAAAGCCTCCTTTGGATTGTTCTAAACTCAGAAAATCTATGCAAACTAACGAATAAAGCACACTTTATTGGTATGTCAGTCGTGAAAATAATAATATTTTATTTTTGAGAAGTATACTATTTAGATGAGTACGCATATGCCATGACTCGAAAATTGGGAGTAAGTGTATAATTGAGTGAGCTTCAGGATTGGAAATTTTATGTATTTCAACACGTTTTTTTTTCTTTTTTAATATGTAATTGCTGAACGGACTACCCACTAAAAATCGTAAGCAACTTTTTGCGACATGATTAAACTATGCAGGGTGGCTATTCATATGGCTTAAATTATGCAATGACTAAACAAATATTCACATAAAATATTAATAAAGTTATTATTTGTTTTATGAATAAACTGGTTGTTTTCTTCTTACTCTTTTATAGGCATACATGATAAAAATAATTAGATTAATTAGAATAATCATATATTCCATTTATGAATATAATTACAACTTTTTAAATCATTTAATGAAAAATATATTTATATCAAATTTTCGTAGAAAAAACGTTTTGTTTTAAATAAAAATTAACATTTATTTAAAGTTTGGTGTAGGATTCCTCCTTGATATTTCTTTTGGCAATCAAAGAGATACACATAAACTGTTTTGATACCAAGTAAACAGCTTCTCAATGAAAAGCCTCTTCTCATTAACAACCATTTGAAATAGTAGGTAAATCAATTAATGACTTAGCTGTGTATAACAGGTTTTCACTCTACCCACTGGGTTTAGTTTTAAATTCATTGTGCATCTGTTCATATTTCATTATTAGTACTTTCATTTATCTAACCAAAACACAGTCAGTAAAAACGTGTAAAGAGTATGAAAAGATTCACTCAATGCATGCATTTTTTAACTGATAACTATAAAGATATATGTTTTTACGTAAGCAGAATAAGAATTTAAGAACGTTCATAAAGAATGATTGCACTTAGTGTACAAAACGTGGCCCCCGGTAAATTGCGCAAAAATAAAGTATAGAAAGTAGCCTAATGAAATTAATAAAACAATTCTTCAAGGTCTATATCGCAACTTTGCAAAATTACAGAAATTAAAAATGAGTAAAATTAAAGAACGAGGCTGTGTTTTGTAAGAGGGGTCAATGCAAGTCACGAATCTCCATTGTTATTCAATGTCATTCCGATTTATAGAGCTGAAATACATAGTGAGCGCATGCTTGCCCAAATTTCTTAAAAGGACAGAAGGTGTAGAACTGTTGGAAATTCAACATATTTAAGGGAGAATTTTGGGCAAGCCTGCGCTCAGGGTAAACTTTTTGAAAAAAGGTACAAAACGCCGACAGTTTTCTTCACTGTTTACGGGTATTTACATGTCATTGACCTCATTGTGACCTGTTTAATATTCCAATTTACCACGTGATTTGTAGCTCAGGTAACTTTGTGAATACAAAAAAATCAATAAACCACATGGCTGTAGATCCGAGTAACATTAATTCCGTCTTAAGGCGTCCAACTTAGACCGTTACATATGTACATGTTCAATTAATCAGCATAGAATTATTTCTTTTTTGTCAAGTGTTTTAACAGGGTGATGGAATATTAAGTTGGATAAAATGTAACATTTTATTTTTAGTCCTTGGATTTAGGGGGCACGTTTGGAGGCTCAACGAGTTTCAAAAATTATGCTCCAATCTTCGAAGTAGCATCATTCCTCAAAGTGTTTTTGACTGTAAAAATATAAGGACACGGGGTAGAAGTACGTAGATTGTTTAACACTGGCATGGAATTCTTACTGGTA
>PRKT01001040.1:93544-133136 GCA_003671525.1 Saccostrea glomerata | reverse complement strand
TATATATATATATATATATATATATATATAACATCTACCACAGGGAAAACAAAAAAAAAACATGAAAAGGGGAGAGGGCATCGAAGAAGAAGCCGTTGAAAACTTCGGGCTTCGAATAAATAAACCGAATTATTAATGTCCTACTTCTTAAATGTTTATGAAAATGAAAATTATGGATTTTTTTTCTTATTTTTAATAAATTATACATAAATAGATCTTGTGTATTTTCTATCCGTTCCAGCAATGAATACCATATACTAGTAAGACACTTATGTATTAAGGTATCTCATTCGTGAAATTTGTTTAAATCAAGGATTTTTTGAGAAGTATATTTTAGATACGTACTCATATAGTGTGACTCAAAATCGCAGAGAAAATAGGGGGTCAGTGTGCATCTTTCTGATCTGCGGTACAATTTAGTTGACCTTTTTGCACTTACATTTTAATTCTTTGGTTAATTACTTTACTCTTTATCATATTTTATCAGATGTAACCATGGCATTAAATATAATTTTATTTTACGTAAAATAGTTTGAATAATAGTTATCATTGAACAAATCTTTAAAATTAATGCGCATAAATTATTGTATGAGCTTTTTGAACTAAAAATTAACATATTTAGGGTATTGAAAACTAGTAAAACATTTTCTTAAATCAAGCTTCTTACGATATAGGTGCTGATCAGTCACAAGTATCCAGTACTTTAAAATAATGAGACACAGTCAGTGATGTTCATTTTGAAATATTAGTCAAATTAAATATGTGATTTTCTGGCGAAAAATGATGTAAATTTTATCTTGACTTATTTGACATACCTTTATTTTTTGGCGAAGTTTGTCGAAGGAAGATGTAAAACTTGTTCTAAAAAATAAAATAAGACCTATATTCAAAACTCCTGGCAATATCATAACGGAAAATATTCTCCGAGTAAAAGTATATGAGGCTAAAGTTCAAGGATATTGAATTTAATAAATGTGCTGATTTGTAGAATTATCTGCAAAATATACTTCCACCACAAGGTATCGTCCCTCATAAATCTTGCTTCTTTGTAGTTTTTGAGCATTTTTTCCGTTGAATGTTAAAACATATACGTTTTTAAATTAAAGTATGTTATAAAAATTGAATTTTAATAAATAGTTTTGAAGTAAGAGGTCCTGCGTGAACTTTTCTAAAAAGCTGACAAGTGACATACCTTAATGAAAAATAATTATATTCAGAGTAGAAGTGTAGGGAAAAAAACCCTTACAGGTATCGTCATTCCGCGCTAAGAGTTGTGTGCAGAGTTAAGCAAATTTATCACACCCGTGAAACGTACACAGTTTTTGTAAACAGGGCACGAGTTCTGTTATTTTTTTATGTTTACAATTCACCGGGTGTGTTCAATTGTTTAAGTCTGTTCACCACAACTGTACGGACTGCCAATACACTGTGTGTTTGATTTGCTTTCAAGCATTTTTATTCTGAATTTTCTGGATTATAGTTTTAATATTTTTCATTAATTCACAACAACATTGCCACTTTTCATAAGTTTTAAGAATAAAATTAAAATTTGTGAAAGTGCAACGATGTGTCAAACCCGTCTAAAAAATGAAGTATTAAATACTTTAAGTGAAAATAAATTTTTAAATATTTTTTTTTGTGAAATGCTATTAAAATATATAAGTCGTAATATTGTAACGTGCCCGGAAAGACTTGTTTTTTTTTAATAAAGACGCTGTTTCAAAGTCTAAATGAGTTTATTGTGAGATTAGATTAATTTAATAAACAATAAAAGTACATCCCTGAACAATTCTTGGTTGGTAAGTTGAATTATCCAATTTAATTAATACTCTAGCGCAGCTTACGTTTTTGTAATACTGGTTAAAAAAGGGGGAGGGTATATAGATAAACTTTAATACATGTAACTGTAACTTTATAATAAGTGTTCGGTGTCTGTATAACTGTTGCCAAAACTTACATTCTGCTTCTACTGCTATTCCGCTTTCTGACTAACTAACTCTAGCTCTCGCTCTGATTCTGATCTCCCTGACTGACTCCCAAAGTTACGATACGCCTGCTTAAAAACTCTTTTGTGTCACCAATGTAAATAATGATGTAGTGCGCAAGTTGACGTCACGGAGTTTGGTGACTTTTACCAAAACCCCGTAACCGGAAGTTTCTAGTTACCAATGTTTACAAGGTGTATGGAGCAGTAATTTTAGGGGAAAATATGCCAGAGATGTTTAACAACCAAATTAGATATAAAAATAACCCAGTTATCGTAAACAGGTATGATCTGTTTACAGAATTGAGATAGCGCTATTTTATTGAGGTTTTCATAATCACCAAATCGGCAACACGTGCACAAATGCCGTTACATATAATCACCAACAGTCACCAACGATCTCCATTCATCCTTGTTATAAGGTTAATTTGTATTTATACAATTTAATTAAGTATGTAATCTCCGAATTATCAGCAACATCAGCATACAAAATAAAACCAATAGCGCATACTCTGTAAACAGTATTTACATGTGTTCCCAAGGGAAGTAATAAATAAATATAACTCAAGGCCTATACATTACACTATCCCCCTCCAACAAAATGTTCGCCCTCAAACATGATAAACATTATACTTATGTACTTACCAACCAAGATAAACAATTACATGATATTTTACACACATACACAAACAATAATACATACAATACAATGAATAAATATACAATGAGAGAATAAAATGATAACAATTGTGATATGAAAGTTAATGAATAGATGAATGTTTAAAAATCAAACAGTCTCTAGTTTTCCTGAAATATTTCACATTTTCACACATATATACTAAGATAAATATACTTACACACATTTCTTTTTAGAAACAACAGTGAAATGATTAACAATAGGTAAATATAATAAATGCAAATATCATGGGCTAGAATCCAAGGAAAAATATATATGTCTATTTAGATCATATGTACAATTAAATCCATTATATTTGAGACAGTCACAGTTCATAATCACTCCAATGTGAAGGTCTGTTTGGTAGTAGCCTGGGTGGAGGCATCCTGTTTCCTGGTTGAAGAAAGGCAAATTTCCGACTCCTCGGGTTGAGTTGAAACTTCCATCGGTATGCGGTATTAAGGGTCAGGGAAATAGTACTCATCAAGTAGTAGGTACGGCCATCAAGTAAGCAAATTTCCACTCTCTTGGTTATATACTGCAATTGACATTTTTTTATATATATATCATAATTTAACTTCAATCATGTAATATTTTTTTCCAGGATTCTGTGGTAAATATTTTCTTTCATTTCAGATAACCAATATCTGTTGGCTGCCAGTCTGGTGGGTACTCAAAAAAAATATTGGATCTCATCAGGTACAGGGCCAGGAACAGGATCAGCATTTATTTATTTAAAAAGGTATAATTTAGAATAGCTGCATCTCGGTTAAAATTTAGGCTGCTGATTTGTCTATCATACCTCAGTTCCTCTTCTTTTCTTTTTCTCCTTTTTCTTGAACCAAATAAAAAAAATAGAAAAATACCGTAATAATCTCCTCACACCCTTGAATCTATCATGCAGGTTGATCGGGCCCACTGGATAAATTAAATTTTACAACGGAGTGTCATGTAGCCTCATGCACTCTTACTCACTGGAAATAGTACAATATTATCAGACCCTTACACTCTGACCTATATCTCCACGTACTATCCAGTATAAAAAATGTAACTACTTAATTTGATAAAAACAGCATTCACTTTTATTCTTCATACAAGAACTGAGTGTAATGACAGACACAGCTTACTGAGGTTTATACTATTTTATTGTTTTTCTACCATGGTATGGTAGAAGGCGGTCAATGTGATAAATTTTTGCCATTGAATTTCTTGATCTTTTAACGAGATAAGTCAAGTCATCAATTTTCTTGATAACCACATATGGCCCTTTCCATCTGAAAGATAATTTTTGAGAGACTCCCTTTTTCCTTGTAGTGTCATGGAGCCAAACAGCTTGTCCTTCTTTGTAAAGTTTTCTTTTGGATTTCACATCATACTGTCTCTTTTGGTATATGGCACTTTGTTTCAGCTTTTCCCTTCCAAGATTGTGTATTTGACAGAGTTCCTTTTTCAATTTTGTGATGTAATTTTCTTCATCTGAACACTTGCTACTTCCAGGTACAGGTTCCCTTATAACAGCTCTCATAGGAATGGTTATCTCCCTACCCAGCATCATGGCATTTGGTGTCTGTCCAGAACTAGACTGTACAGAGGCTCGGTAAGCCATAAGAACTTGGGGCAGAAATTGGTCCCATTGATCTTATTTCTCATTACAAAATATAGAAAGCATGTCACCTAAAGTTCGGTTAAATATTTCTACATTCCCATTTGATTGAGGGTGATAACTAGTTGTTCGAGTCTTGTCAATTTGCAGCAGATCGCACATTTCTTGAAAAACATTGGATTCAAAGTTCCGACCCTGATCTGAATGTAATTGTAATGGGGTGCCGAAACGACAAACAAAAGTATCAACAAAAGCCTTTGCTACAGTATTGGCTTCTTGATTGGGAAGAGCTACTGCTTCCGTCCATTTTGAAAAACAGTCAACCATAACAAGTATGTATTTATTTCCTTGTTTGGTTACAGGTAGTGGACCTAGAATATCCACAGCTACTCTTTCCATTGGTTCTCCTACATGATAAGATCCGAGTGGGGCATGGTTTTTCTTCGACGACTGTTGGCGGGCTGCGCAGTGGTCACAGGAATAGCAGTAATCTTGAACACTGTCTTTCAAAGAAGGCCAGTAAAATCCTTGTTTTATTCTTTCTAATGTTTTCTCAGCACCAAGATGTCCCGCAGAGGGTATATCATGATAATGGTGAAGTACCTGTTTTTGTAGTGATTCTGGAACAACAAGCTGGTCTATAGAAGAGACACCATCATCATCTTCCCATCTACGATACAAAATACCAGAAATTACCTGCAACCTGTCCCACTGACGCCACAAGGTCTTCAAAACTCCAGACTGGTTAGAAATAGATTTCCAGGGGGGTCTGTCACCATCTTCCTTGGCTATTAAAATTGGTCCTATATTGTAATCCTCCAGTTGTTTTCGCCTAATAGTGTTTGGCTCCCAACCCTCTAATAGAAATTGAACCTTCCTTAAATCTGTATCTGGATAGCTTACTTTTGTTTGTCCCCTAGTGATAACTCTGTTAATTCTTTGGGTAGTATTTCAGGTTCTGGCTCCTTGTCCTGCCTGATGTAAACCTTGCAGTGGTTCCTTGACATGGCATCAGCATTTGTATGTTTCCTACCTGGTCTGTGGGTGACTGTTAGATCATAGTTCTCAACTTCTTGCAACCACCTAGCCATTTGTCCTGTGGGATTCTTAAGATTCCTTACCCAGCTCACAGCAGAGTTGTCGGTGCGAATAAGTACTTTCTGGCCATACAAGTAAGAATGGATATGTTTCAGGGCATTGACATCTGCTAATAATTCCTTTCTGGTTATGCAATATGATCGCTCATACTTATTCATAGTTTTACTCATGTAGGCAATGACATGTTCTCCATCATCATGCAGTTGGGATAGAACAGCACCTGTTGCACGGTCAGAGGCATCTGTGTCAAGGATAAATGTTTTTCCAGGAATCGGGTAAGTTAATACAGGTGGGGTCATTAATGCTGTTTTAAGAGAGTCGAAAGCCCGTTGACAGTCATCTGTCCAAATGAATTTGGAATTTTTCTCGCAAAGCTTGTATAATGGTCTAGCAGTGTTGGCAAATCCACGTACAAATCTTCTATAATAGGAGCAAAGACCTAAAAATGACCTAACATCTTTTGCTGTTTTTGGAACTGGCCAGTCTTTGATAACCTCTGTTTTGTCTTGATCAGTCTGGACCCCTTCCTCTGACACCACATGCCCCAAAAATTAAACAGATTTTTAAAAAAGATTGCATTTTGATGGTTTCAATTTTAAGTTGGCATCTCTCAGCCGTTCAAAAATATTTTACAGTCTTTGTAGGGCCTCAGCAAAGGTGGAACCTGGTACAATAATGTCATCCATGTACAGTAAACATTCTTCCCACTGCAACCCACGTAATACATCTTCCAAGAGGCGACTAAGAGTGCTTGGACTGTTGCATAGAACGAATGGCATGACCTTGAAATGAAATAGACCAAGGCTTGTGGAAAACGCAGTCTTCTCCTTGTGTTCCTCTGCCATACCGACTTGCCAAAAGCCAGAATTTAAATCCATAGAACTGAACCATTTAGAATTGGATAGGGAATCTAGACAATCAGCCACATGGGGTAAGGGATAGGCATCCTTAATTGTAATTTCGTTTAATTTTCTGTAGTCTACGCAAAAACGGGTCGAACCATCCTTTTTGGGAACAAGTACAATTGCACTGGACCAAGCACTCCTAGAAGGCTCAATGATGCCATTATCAAGCATTTTATTTACTTCTTCCTGTTCAGTTTTTTTTTTACCTATTGGTAGTCTGCGGGGTTGTGTTCTAATTGGAGGGGCATTACCGGTTTCAAATCTGTGCACCACTCTATCTGTCCTGCCAATATCTTGATTGTTTTTAGAAAAGACAGCTTCATATTTGAATAGCAGCTGCTTTAGCTGCTTGGTTTCTTCTGTCGTCAGATGAACCGAACTGCGCTTTAAAAGGTCTTGAAGATGTTCAGGAAAATCTGCTTTCTCCTCAGAGCCGACTACTCTAGCACACATATACTGGTCACATTCAGAGGGATCTGTGATTAAAGAGCTTCAATAACCAAGATGAGTATTTGGGTACAGCTTTATTTTATTGTCTGAAAAATTTACAACATTCACCATCTGATTATTTGATTTTGAATGAATTATTCCAGGAGTGAGAAGAACTCCTTTCTTTTCCATCAACTCGATTGATGGTTCAACAAGGGCTGTTTCAGATAACTTGCAAGCATAGGGAATGTTGACAGGGATTATCATCTGGGACTGTGGCGGTAAAGTAGTTGTTTCTTTCACTTGTACTCGGCATACCATGGCAGCATTACCACCTGTCCAGCAGTTCAAGGTCTCATCACTAACGACTATCTCTAATTTCTGGTAGTCTATTTTGCAGGCATATTTCAGGAGGAAATCCTGTCCTAAAATAACGTCTTGAGAAATGTCACAGACCAGGACTGGAATCTGGTATACAGCATCTTTAAATTTTACAAGAATTTCTGCACTGCCACAAATCACAAGGTCGTTGCCATTTACATCTCTTAATTTCTTGGAGACAAAGTGTAATAAGATTGGTTCAATTGAATTAAGCTTCTGATAAAATTGCCTAGATAGCAACGTTAACGTGGAGCCGCTGTCTATGAGAAAATTAGCAACAATTTCTCCAATTGATGCTGTTACATAAAATCCATTGTCCCATATTCCCAGTTCTCCAGAATATCCAAGTCTCACATCCGAATGCTTGCAACCATCTGCAACAGGCCCTTTTTCCTCCATCCTCTCAGGGCCTACTGAGAAGATGGCATGGCGTTTCCCTGGAACTGTCCATTGGGTCGTCCTGCCATATAAGGTCTCTGTGGTGGGGGCACGTATCTCTGATCGTTTCTATGCATCTGTCCCTTTTGTTCATAGGGCATTCTCTATAGTAATGGTCTGGGCTCTTGCACAGGAAACAAGTTCGACCTGCGGTAGCTTTGTTTGAAACATTTTTCTCAAGCTTCTCTATTCTGTCCATCAATTCCTTAAACATTTTCTGAAACTCAGAATTATTTGTCTTGGGAGCAGCCTCAGTGGTCACAGCACGGACACTAGGCTTCTTCAGAGTCTGGTCTCCCAGTATGCCTTCATACCTTTCTATTACGTCTGCTGCTTCCGATACAGTTCGGCAATTACGATCTATACATCTGCATTTCATTTCTAAGGTAATGGTCTTGTATAATTGGTTGAGCGATATAGCCTCCTGTGCAACAGTGTCCAGTCCCACATACGCCTTTTGAGCCATCTGTCTCAAATCATCCCCCAAAGCTGCTATTGACTCTCCCGGTTGCCGTTTCCTCGATTCGAACCGCGCTAACCACCTGTTCTGCTGCCTCAAACTACCGAATCTCTGGCCCAATTTTATCAAAAGCGTTTCATAAACATTTCTTTCTGCTGTCCCCAAACTCATATAAAATGTACGCGCCGCTCCCCTTAAACTTGCAGACAAAGTTAAAAACGTGCCCGAGAAGACTTGTTGTTTTTTTTAATAAAGACGTTGTTTCAAAGTCTAAATGAGTTTATTGTGAGATTAGATTAATTTACTAAACAATAAAAGTACATCCCTGAAAAACTCTTGGTTGGCAAGTTGAATTATCCAATTTAATTAATACTCTAGCGCAGCTTACGTTTTTGTAATACTGGTTAAAAAAAAAGGGGGGGGGGGGTATATCGACTGGCACCCAACGTATAGGTATATAGATTAACTTTGATAACTGTAACTTTGTAATAAGTGTTTGGTGTCTGCATAACTGTTGCCCAAACTTACATTCTCCTTCTACTGCTATTCCGCTTTCTGACTGACTAACTCTAGCTCTCGCTCTGATTCTGATCTCCCTGACCGACTCCCAAAGTTACGATACGCCTGCTTATATACTCTTTTGTGTCACCAATGTAAATAATGACGTTGTGCGCAAGTTGACGTCACGGAGTTTGGTGACTTTTACCAAAACCCCATAACCGGAAGTTTCTAGTTACCGATGTTTACAAGGTGTATGGAGAAGTAATTTTAGGGGAAAATATGCATTTATGTGGGATGCCAGCGATGTTTAACAACCAAATTAAATATAAAAAAAAAACCAGTTATCGTATACAGGTATGATCTGTTTACAGAATTGAGATAGCGCTATTTTATTGAGGTTTTCATAATCACCAAATTGCCAACACGTGCACAAATGCCGTTACATATAATCACCAACAGTCACCAACGATCTCCAATCATCCTTGTTATAAGGTTAATTTGTATTTAATACAATTTAATTAAGTATGAAATCTCCGAATTATCAGCAACATCAGCATACAAAATAAAACCAATAGCGCATACTCTGTAAACAGTATTTACATGTGTTCCTAAGGGAAGTAATAAAAAAACGATAACTCAGGGCCTATACATTACAATATTATTATAATACAGAAAATATATACTTCAAATATGTGTCCATACACCTTTAAACCTTTTCTGTGCACATTTTCCACCCAAAAGCCACAAATTATATGAAACTATCTGTCAATTATCCAAATATTATTTATTAAATTTCTAGCATGTTTAATGTAGCCAGTGGTAGAACGTCAGAAATGACAATCTGGTTCAGGTTCAATATTATATTTATTAATGTTGAAATAAGACGTCAAAAACCTGAAATATTACAATTACACACAACATATAGACGACACATAGACAGACATTTAGACAGATAATTAAAACATAATAGAATTTACTTTAAAATAGAGTTCTTAAATTTATCTTACCGGGACACACACAGGGATTTACAAATATTACTATCTGTATAATGATATTGTAGAGTACACATCTAACCAATTCAACGGCTAGGCTCAGAGTGCCCGATGTTAGTTCGTGCAAGCGGGAATTTGGTGAATGTGATAAAGTCATGTGACCGTCTGTCCTATGTCTAAAAATAACAACGACCTCATTCACACAAAGTCTTACACACCACATTCTCACATATACGCAGCGCAAGTAAATAGCATTGATAATAATACATAACCCTGGTTACATACTCCCCCTCTTCGTTGAAATGGCTCCTGACATTTCCAAAGGAGTATCAGTATGTACATTAATAGTAACCATGAAATATAAATAAAAACCAATTTACCTGATACAACTCACCATAATGAAATCAAGTAATTAAATTAAAACCTCATCAATGACCATCAAACTTCAAACACCAACAAGACACATAATACACAAATGTACCAATCAATGTAGGAATAACTGACCAAAGAATTCCTCCATATGACATAAGTCATGAAACTATTTACACCTCTTTACACCCTAATACACCTCATTAAAGTTTTACAACTTTTAAGAGCTAATCCCATTAACACAAGTGTTGTGAGATGTGTTGTATTTGTATTATTTCATCATGTATATTATTAGTAACATTAAGTTTCTTGAACATTCCAGAGTGGTCAATATGTTAGGTAATTTTCTAGAACATTCTTGAACTTTGTGTATGTCCAGAACTTTCCAGTAATATCATGTACTTACAACTTCTAGAATATTCTAGATTTATGATACTGTATAAATATCCTGTCAATTCGATGCATAGATACGATTGTCTTACAAGCATCATTGAGGTACGTATTACTGGGATATAATTTCACTGGGACATTGTGTGCAGCAACGGACACTCTGATGTATGTATTTTTAGATTTTTGCTAAGTTTGTACTTAATGATTTGTATATTACTGTAAATAAATTATTGTTAAGTTTAAACTGTGTGATTGATCTTTGCTGGCATTTAGGGTTATTCTGACCCATAACAGAATTGGGGGCTCGTCCGGGATAAAGAAGTTTTGCACTTTTGCAGTTTATTGTCAAAATTTTGTTTATTGAACCGTTAAATTTGATTATAAGCCAGCAGAAATCAACATGGTGTTTTCGGTCACAGACTTTCTAAGTTCACCAAGTGTTCAGGTTTTTGATTCGTTAAAAAAGGATGACTTGATCGCATTAGGTATGCATTTTGGGTTAGAAGTTAAATCCTCACAGAGAAAGCAAGACATTAGAATTAAGGTTGCAAACAAACTTGTAGATGAAAACATCTTTGAAAAATACGAACTTCCAGAATATACAGTTAGATCAGAGTTAGGCTCTTATAAAATGGCAGACTATCAGTTTCAATTAGAGTTAGAGAAAATGCGATTAGAAAGAGAAAAATTAGAAAGAGAAGATCGAGAAAGAGAAAGGGAAGAACGAGAAAGAGAAAGAGAAGAACGAGAGCGTGAACGGAAATTTGAATTAGACAAATTAGAAAGACAAGAGCACTTTGAGTTAGAGAAATTAAGATTACAGCAGAAACCAGAACCCTCATTTGTCAAGAATGAATTTGATGCAGCAAAAAATATTAGGTTAGTTCCGAAATTTCAAGAAAAATCTGTAGACAAGTATTTTCCCCAATTCGAGAAAGTCGCAGAAAATCTTAAATGGCCACAACACGTTTGGTCAACAATGTTACAAAGTGTACTGGTTGGCAAAGCAGCTGAGGTATACTCTGCACTAGGGGTAGCTGAAAGTTCAGACTATGAGAAGGTCAAAGCAGCAATATTAAAAGCATATGAATTAGTACCTGAAGCATATAGACAAAAGTTCAGAAAGTATAGAAAGTTTGATAATCAAACATTTGTTGAATTTTCACGAGAGAAAGAAGATTTATTCGATCACTGGTTTAGATCTAAGAAACTTGATAAAACTTTTGCTAATTTGCGCCAAGTCATCCTGGTAGAAGAGTTTAAGGAATGTGTTACTCAAGATTTGAAAACACATCTAGAAGATAAGAATGTGAAAACTCTTGAAGAGGCAGCAGTCATATCTGATACTTATGCTCTGTCTCATAAAAAGAATTTTGTATCAAGATCTCAGACTAGCAGTAATTCTACAAATTCAGACACATATAAAAAGAGTGGTTCAGGGTCTCAGTCTTTCACAAGTTCCCAGTCTCCATCCCAAGGTGGTTCTAAGTCCGGTCCAGGACGTTTTGAAGGATCATCTGGAATAGGGTCGCTTCCTACTTGTAGTTATTGTAAGAAAAAGGGTCATCTGATCAGTGAATGCTTTAAACTTAAGAGAAAAAATGATTTTGATAAAACTCAACCACATGCTTGTGCGGCAGTTAGAGGTGATAGAGAAGCCTTAGTTTCGATTTGTTCTGACACTCCTGATGTCCAGGGTTCACAGTCCAGTTCTATTGATTCTATGGAGGATTATAAGCCCTTTATGTCTCAGGGATTTGTTTCACTCGGTGACTCTAGCGAAATAAAACCTGTCCAGATTTTGAGAGATACTGGTGCTGCACAGACGTTATTGTTAGAGGGCGTGCTTCCTTTGTCTGAGCAGACTTCTACTGGTGGGTCAGTTTTATTACAGGGTGTGGAGCTAGGCGTCATTGATGTTCCCCTGCATAGAATTAGTTTGAAGTCAGATTTAGTTACTGGACCTGTTATCGTAGGTGTTCGACCTACTCTTCCCGTTCCAGGCATTTCTTTGTTGCTAGGCAACGATTTAGCTGGTGGAAAAGTTGTACCAGATCCTATAGTTTGTGAGAAAATCACTCCAGATGTCATGTGCGATGATGAAGATGATGACATTTATCCAGCCTGTGCTGTTACTAGAGCGATGGCCAGAAGACGAGAAATGGAGGCAGACCATACTCAAGCCTTTGACGAGACGAATTCCTCTGTTGATATTGATTTGAATGACACTTTCTTATCTGACCTTGATGGCACTCAAACAAGCATGGAACCACACAATATCAAGAAGCAAGAGAAGAAAGAACTGTTACCAAAATTTGGTGGTGAGGATGATGAGTTGCATCCACTAGTTAGCCAAGGCAAGGACATCCTCAGCCGAGAACGTTTACTCTCTGAACAACATAAAGACCCAGATATCATTCAACTTAGTAAGAGGGCACTTCCACCAGAAGAGGCTACTAAAGTTGGAGAATGCTTCTATATGAAAGATGGCATCCTTATGCGAAAATGGCGACCACCTGACGCTTCCCCAGATGAAGTGTGGCGTGTTGTTCACCAGATAGTGGTCCCAGCTGCTTATCGTCGAGATGTCATGAGTTTAGCTCACGATACACCTATGGCTGGTCATTTAGGTATCAATAAGACTTATAATAGGATTTTGAGTCATTTTTATTGGCCTAAGCTAAGGAAGGATGTTTCTGAGTTTTGTAAGTCGTGTCATGTCTGTCAGATGGTAGGTAAACCGAACCAGAAGATACCATCCGCCCCTCTCCAACCAATTCCAGCTTTTGAAGAACCGTTTAGTCGAGTGTTGGTGGATTGTGTAGGACCTTTGCCTAGGACCAGATCTGGGAACCAGTATTTACTTACCATTATGTGTACATCCACTCGATTCCCTGAAGCCATACCTCTTAGGAATATAAAGGCAAAGAGCATAGTTAAGGCCCTAACCAAGTTTTTCAGTTTTGTAGGAGCACCCAAGGCAATTCAGTCGGATCAAGGCTCAAATTTTATGTCGGGGTTGTTCCAGCAAGTCATGCATGAGTTGGGTATAAGGCAATATAGATCAACTGCTTATCATCCTGAGTCCCAGGGAGCGCTAGAACGTTTTCATCAAACCCTAAAAACAATGCTGAAGACCTATTGTTACCAGTATGAAAAAGACTGGGATGAAGGGGTTCATCTTGTACTATTTGCTGCACGAGAAGCAGTCCAGGAGTCTCTTGGGTTCAGTCCTTTTGAATTGGTGTTCGGTCATACAGTTAGAGGTCCTTTGAAATTGTTGAAGGAAAAGTGGCTGACTGAGACTAGTGATCTTAATCTTTTAGATTATGTGTCTGATTTCAAAGAAAAACTTTACAATGCTTGTAAATTAGCACAAGACAATTTGAAGAATTCTCAGATGAAAATGAAAATGTGGTATGACAAAGATGCCAGAAATAGGGTGTTTAAGCCAGGTGATAAGGTTCTTGTATTTTTACCTATTCCTGGTCATCCTTTACAGGCCAGATTTTATGGCCCTTATGAAATTGAAAGCAAGATCAGTGATGTAAACTATGTAGTTAAGACACCAGGTCGACGTAAAGAGAAACGGGTTTGTCACATTAACATGTTAAAAGAGTATTTTGAAAGGTGTGACCGAAATTCTGTAAAACCAGTTTCCACTTTAGCCAATGCTAAGACTGTTCAAAATTGTATTGAAAGTGATACGAGTGTAGAGATGAATGAGAAAGATTGTAATCAGAGTGTTCGTTTGAAAAACTCAGAAGTTTTGGCTAATTTGGATGCCAAACTTGGACATTTGAACATTCACCAAAAAGAACAAGTTAAAAACTTGATGAATGAGTATCATCAAATCTTTTCGGATGTTCCAAAGAAAACTAATGCAGCTTGTCATGATGTCATAGTGAGTGACGTTCTGCCTATCAAACAACATCCGTACCGTCTCAATCCAATAAAATTGCAGTACCTAAGAAGGGAAGTGCAGTACATGTTGGACAATGACATTGTTGAACCTAGTAAAAGTGATTGGAGCTCACCATGTATTCTTGTACCAAAACAGGACGGTTCGTACCGATTATGTACAGACTATAGAAAGGTGAATTCTGTTACCAAAACTGATTCATTTCCAATACCTAGAATCGATGACTGTATTGACCGCATTGGAAACGCCAAATTTGTCAGTAAATTTGACCTGTTGAAAGGCTACTGGCAAGTGCCGTTAACAGAAAGAGCAAAAGAAATATCTGCTTTTGCAACACCAGATGGACTTTACCAGTATAAAGTAATGCCTTTTGGCATGAAAAACGCACCGGCTACATTCCAAAGGATGATTCACTCCCTTCTTCAAGACCTTGAGGGATGCGAGGCCTACATTGATGATGTCGTCATATACAGCGACACATGGGACGAACATCTCCGAATCATGCGTGCTTTATTTGACATTTTAGCTAAAGCAAACTTAACTGTGAACCTTGAGAAGAGCGAATTTTGTCATGCTTATGTTGAGTATTTAGGTCATAGAGTAGGTCAAGGTTATGTTACACCCATTATGGCTAAAGTGGAAGCTATTGCAAAGTTCCCGATTCCTACAAACAAGAAAGAGTTAATGAGGTTTTTGGGCATGGCTGGGTTTTACAGAAAATTTTGTCCAAATTTTTCCTCAGTTGTAAGTCCACTTACAAATCTTTTACAAAAGAGGGTTAACTTTGAATGGACAAAGGACTGTGAAAAATCATTTCAAAAAATCAAATCTGTCCTTATGAGCAACCCAGTTCTGTCAACTCCAGATTTTTCGAAGCAATTTAAGCTTACTGTTGACGCTAGTGATGTTGGAATCGGGGCAGCTTTGTTTCAAGAACATAGTGATAAGGTAGATAGAGTCGTTTCTTATTTTTCAAAGAAACTTACAAAATGTCAACAAAAGTATTCCACCATTGAAAAGGAATGCCTTGCTTTGTTGTTAGCCTTACAGCATTTTGATGTTTATCTAAATGTTACTTTGCATCCAATTCTTGTATATACGGATCACAACCCCCTGACATTTTTGCATAAATTGTCAAACAAGAATCAAAGACTGACTAGATGGAGTTTGTTGTTACAAGAATACAACATAACAATTAAGCATATCAAAGGCAAAGACAATGTTATTGCAGATGCCTTGTCCAGAGTATCGTGAACATACATGATTTTGTATTAATGTACATATATTTCATTTTGACAATATAAGTTTTCATTGACATTCAAACTTTTTAAGGGGGGAGGTGTTGTGAGATGTGTTGTATTTGTATTATTTCATCATGTATATTATTAGTAACATTAAGTTTCTTGAACATTCCAGAGTGGTCAATATGTTAGGTAATTTTCTAGAACATTCTTGAACTTTGTGTATGTCCAGAACTTTCCAGTAATATCATGTACTTACAACTTCTAGAATATTCTAGATTTATGATACTGTATAAATATCCTGTCAATTCGATGCATAGATACGATTGTCTTACAAGCATCATTGAGGTACGTATTACTGGGATATAATTTCACTGGGACATTGTGTGCAGCAACGGACACTCTGATGTATGTATTTTTAGATTTTTGCTAAGTTTGTACTTAATGATTTGTATATTACTGTAAATAAATTATTGTTAAGTTTAAACTGTGTGATTGATCTTTGCTGGCATTTAGGGTTATTCTGACCCATAACAACAAGATACAAATTTATGTCAAAGTTATATACAATGAGTTAAAGGATTAGGGGAATAATGAATATGGTCATTATTATAATATTTTTTTTTTAGTTTTATTTTAATTTATTAAAATCCTGGGCAAACTGCATCATAAAAACATTTCGGCATAAAAGCAGTTTTCAGCATAAAAATCGGTTCTCGGCATAAAGCAATATCATAAAAAAACCGTTTACATTATCCATTCCCCATACCGATCTGGGAATTTTTTCATTCTGGTCGACCGTCTCGGCAAAATCGGTAAAGGCGACTGTGATTGGTCTGAAATTAACTGACTTTGTGGACCGCTCACAGAAGCTCTGGTACTACTGCTGTCTGATACACTGGTGTAAGTTGACTGTCTGGGAGAACTCAAACTCTGAAATGAAGGACTTGAATTCTGAAATGAAGAAGAAATATTTTGATTAATAGTACCATCTGATACACTAGAAACTTTAGATCTTGATACACTGTGATATGATGATTCTTTGCTGAACTCATCTCTATTTCTGGGTATCCTTGAATTCAATTGTGACTTCATCGTCCGAACTCTCAGAATCGGACTCCGGAAGTTCATCAGAATTCTTAGGCTTCTTGTTTCTTCTTGTCACAGGTGTCCTATTAACAACAGGTTCATCAATGTCACATGCTGGTATCTGGTTAAATGGTAGCAGCATATTTCTGTGCAGTGTCTTTGTGGCTCGTCCAGAAGTACTCTTCACTCTGAAAACAGGATTTCGGGATTTGGAATTTCTGTGATGACATAAACTTCTGAATCCCATCTATCCGCTAGTTTATTCTTTCCCTTTAATCCTACTTTCCGCACAAGGACTCTGTCTCCAATCTCCAGCTTACAGAACCTTACTCTCTGGTCATACTGAGTCTTGTTTTTGTCAGATATCCTCCTGGCTTCTTGAGAGGCATGTCTCTATGCTGACACCATCCTATCCTTAAGTTTCTCAACATAGCCATGATGATCTCCTTTCTCATGTTCTAAGTCCATACCAAAGAATACATCTATGGGAAGCTTAGGATGCCAACCGAACATCAGGTAGTGTGGAGTGTATCCCGTTGCATCATTTCTGGTCGCATTGTAGGCTTGAACAAGTGGAGCAACATGGGATTTCCAGTCTGACTTCTGCTTCTCGTTGAGTGTCGAGAGCATCTTGATGAGTGTTTGGTTGAATCGCTCAGCTGAGCCATTTCCCATCGGGTGGTACGGCGTAGTCCTTGTTTTCTTAATTCCTAGGAGTTTGCAGAGTTCTTGGATTACTTTCGACTCAAAGTTACGTCCCTGGTCGTTGTGTAATTTCTCAGGAAAGCTGTAATGCAGAAAGAAGTTATCAAATAAAGCTTTTGCTGTAGTTTGAGCAGTTTGATTTCTACAAGGAATGGCTTGAGCGAATCTAGTAAAGTGATCTGTTATGACTAAAATACTCTCAAAGCCTCCTTTGGATTGTTCTAAGCTCAGAAAATCTATGCAAACCAACTCCATGGGTCTTGTCGTCACAATCGGTATAAGTTCTGCTGCAGGTCTCACAGATGTTTTACTACATATGCATCTATTACAGGTCTCTACCTTCCTAGTGATGTCGTTCTCCATGCCTGGCCAATAAAATCTCTGTCTGGTTAACCAAAGAGTTTTATCTTTACCTGGATGTCCGACATCATCATGTATTCCCTGTAATGCGACTCTCCGGTACAACTAACTGCAAAGATCTCTTACCATCCTGGAAAGCGGTTTTACAAAGAACTCCATCAACCACTTGCAGCTTCTTCAAGACTCTCATATATCTTTGAACATCTGGAGATTCTTTCCGTATATTTCCTCCTCTGGGTCGGAAATCGCTTTTCAGGATCTGTAGAACTCTGTTGATGGCTTGATCCCTGGATTGTTCTTCTATCCAGTCATGACTGCTGAGTGTGTCACTGGGGAAAATCTCCTCATGGGCCGCTTGAGGGGCATCTTCCTCGGAAACACTCTGGCAACATGGTATCTGTACTGAAGCAGCATTACAAAGAGCCTTAACCGTGTCCTTGAAAACCACTGGTTTCCTGGATAGACCATCAGCATCTGCATTTAAGTTTCCACTCCTGTATGAAATCTGGAAGTAGTAATTAGTAAGGCTGGCTACCCATCTCTGGGTTGTTGCATCGAGCTTGGCCTTGGTGAATATGTAAGTTAGCGGATTGTTGTCCGTGATTACCTCAAACTGATTCCCGTACAGGTAGTCATGTAGCTTATCACATACCGCCCACTTAAGCGCCAAGAACTCGAGCTTGTGTTCAGGGTAGTTTTTCTCACTGGGTCTCAGTCCTCTGCTTGCGTATGCGATCACCCTCTTCTGACCTTCTTGCACTTGGTATAGGATTGCTCCTAGGCCTTTGGAACTGGCATCCGTATGTAATATAAAAGGCTTATTGTATTCCGCATACCCTAATACAGGTGGTGTTGTCAATTTTTGCTTGATGTCCTGGAAAGCCTTTTCCTCTGTTTCCGTCCAAATCCATGGTACTGATTTCTTCTTGGAGTTTGGTTTTCTGAGTGCCTTCTGCTTCTTACCAGTCTTGGTCTCATGGCCTTTCAATAAGTTGTTCAGTGGAGCAATGATGCTGGCAAAGTTCTTCACAAATCGCCGGTAGTAGCCAATGAACCCCCAAAACTGTCTCAGCTCCTTAACATTGGTAGGTGTTGGCCATTCCGCAACAGCAGCAACTTTTTCTGGGTCTGTGGAAATTCCTGACTCTGAAATGATATGACCTAGATATGTAACAGACTGTTTGAAAAATTCACATTTTGAAGGTTTGAGTTTTAAGCCATGTTCTTCTAATCTCTGAAACACTCTTTTTAAACGTTTACAATGTTCCTCGAAAGTTTTGGAAAAAATCAAAATATCGTCAAGAAAAATCAAACACTCTTTGAGATGAATTTCACCCATGCATTTCTCCATAAGTCTTTGAAACGTTGCTGTAGCATTTGTCAAGCCAAAACACATTCTATTACATTCGTAAAATCCAAAGTTACCTACTGAGAAAGCTGTTTTGTGTTTGTCCTGTTCCTCTATCTCCACCTGCCAGTATCCTGACCGCAAGTCTAATTTACTGAAGTACTTGGCAACACTCAGTGTATCAATGACATCATCAAAGCGTGGTAGCATGTAACAGTCTTTACGAGTCTTTGAATTCAAAACGCGCATATCAATACAGAAACGAAGAGAACCGTCTGTTTCCTAACTAAGACAACATTAGAACTATAGTTACTATGGGATTCTCTAATCACACCTGCCTGAAGCATTTCTTTGATATGCTGTCTCACTTCATCATACATACCAGGAGGTATTCTCCTGAAAGGTAACTTAAATGGAGTCTCATCTTCAAGTTTGATACTATGCTTGACCAAATCTGTCTTCCCTAGATCCAATGGACCTCTGGAGAAAACATGACTGTACTTTGTCAGTAATTGGTTTACAGTTTTATACTGTGGTTCTGATAATGAAGTCTTATCTACACCCAACTCTATAGGACTCACATTATCTGACTGAGAGTTATTCCCCTTTAGGGTAGATACACTTTCAATAACTTTTGCCTCCTGTAGAGAACAAAGTATTGAATTGGGTCTCAGAGTAATAGGTTTAGCTGAAATATTGCACACCTTGACTCTGACTTTGGGTTTGACAGTATTTTGTGACAAAGTGACAACTCTCGGACACACTGCATAACTGTCATTACTCTGAGAATTCTCAGTCACTAAAGTAGAAATATTTCTGTCTACACCTCTTGCTATTCCATTGACAACATGCAACTGATATGGTTCTATAGTTATGTTTTTCTTGCTAGTTGTCTTGACACAAAATGACTTGCACTGTGTACTGTCAATAGCCAATCGCCATGCATCAGGTAACTGACAGGACACATGCGAGTAAAAATCTCTACAGATTCTCAAAATATTTGTTCCAACAATAACAGGACAGTGTCTGTTGAACTCTGTATCTGGTACTATCACGATTGGAACAAATAGTTCAATATCGAGTAACTTGATTGTACACTCAATGTAACCTTTTTACTGCAGAACTGAACCATCCGCTACAGATACTTGCAGTCCAAGGGTAGACAACTCTTTCAACTCTGGTTTGTCTTTAAGACTGTTGTACTCTTTTTCAGACAATGTAGTTATCATAGACCCACTGTCTAATAAAGCATTCATAGTCACACCCTGTAACACTATTTCAACTTCATTTGACTCACCAATCATGTCACATTTAATTTGTTGGCCATTACCTCTGAGTACACTGGTCTCTCCTCTGCCACTAGTAGAGACCACTAAAAGTTTGGGTCCTGCTTCTCTGCCCCTGAACTATGATACTCAAGTCCCTTGGGCTTACCATATCCTCTATACTGACCTCTCTAGTTTCCCTGACTTCCTCTGTAGGAGTCACTACTGTGAGAATTTCCCCTAGAATACTCACCTCTTCCTCGGTTAGTACTCTGTCTCCCTCTGAAGCTACCTCTCCCTCTACTATAATCTTGTCTAAAGTCAACTTTAGGTGCATCAAGTTTCATCAAAATCTGACTAAACTTATCCTCAATCTTACCCTCTAACTCTGTCTGTAAATTCTGAATTCTCTTGTTGATTCTTTCCTCAGCTTCACTTTCTACTGCTATACCATGTTGATGTAACCTGGGATTTTTATCAACACCTTGACTCACCTTTTCTGAACTTTTTTTGTTGATTATAATTTCTTTCTCAACCCTTCTAATTTCAAGTAAAAGCTGATCATAGTTCTTAAGCGTATCGTACTTATGACGCGTTTGTGATTTTAACCGCGATCAGAACTCAACGAAGTCCAGAATTTATGACGGAGTAAATCATTCTTTGATGATTTGTTCAAATAACCACTGTCAATTATAATTGCATTCTGTAACATGCTTTCTAATCTACACCCAAAAGATGTTGCACACTCTCCCTGAAATTGATATGCATTAAAGAACTCTTGCATGATCATAGCATTATTTGACACTTCACCAAATAAAATATTTAGTTTGTCAAGTATTTCTTGTACACTAGCTTTTTCACCGAGAGGAATAAGCATGGTTTTAGCTGTACCCCGCAGAGATCTTCTGATACTCTGAATAATTACTGTCTCTTTTATTTCAGGATCATTCATAAGACACTGAACCTCATATCGCCACTCTCTATATGTAACATCACCCTTTTGTGGGGGTTCATCTCCAGAAAACTGGGGAATTCTAGGGATTTGAGAATGTGTTACCTCATAAAAATGGGATGTGTTCCCTTCTTGACTTACTTTAAAGGGATTGCTTTGAGGGGGTCAACCACTGAAACTCTTAAATTTAACCTCACCATAGGGGTCACCTTTACCAATGTCAGCTGGTACACTGGGAGGGGGTGGGAATTGGTATGGTTCAGAAGTTTTATCATTGGGGAAAATTAATGGCTTTTGATCTTTACTTACAACAGGAGTACTTGTTTTTGGAACCTCCACCTCTGAAACACCTGCAAAGTCCAACTTACTTTCCTCATGCAATGAACCACCCTCATCCTTAGCCTTATCAAGTAACTTCTTGAGTTTTTCAGACACCTTATCTGCCTTTTTAGAGTCTTCAACCTTATCTGCCATTTTAGACTTTTCAACTTTGTACACAAGTCAAACAAACTTTCAATAACACTTAAATCTTCAACTAATGGTCACTCAAATGTATCACTTACAAGTAATAAACTTGATAAAGTACAAGTAACCTGTAATCACCTGTTATATCAATTCATAAAAACGCAGCGCAGATATGCAATATGCAAATCTCATGAAAAATAGCATTGGCAAGCACATACAAACACTCAGACAAATTAACACTCATGCACATCATCTGTCACTAAAGGTCAAGGTTGCCATGTCAGTGCAAAGGTTAGTTGCATGCAAGGGAAGTGCAAAGAAATGATGACCTAATTTCTAAAACAAAGATTGTTCAACTAATTCCCGGTATAATATTTTTCCAAAAGTACCGGTACACAAATAAAATTCAATTCCAAAATAGAAATGATAAACTTTACAACTTTTCAGGGGAAAAAATCAAAGCAAAAATAAACAAATTACCTTACAAGTAAATAAATAGCAGGCCTGAATAAAAAAAAATTGCTTTTATAAACACCAAAGAAAAAAAAATAAAGTTCAAATGTTAAACAGAATTGAAAATAAACAAATCGAAAAACAAAATTGATCGATCAGCTGTTTACACAATTTCCGGAAGCTTGTTCTAAATTTAGATCTAAAAATAAACTCGGGAATTCCCTATGCAAGACAATGACAAAAATACAGAACAAATTCAGTCTTTTGCAGTACAAATACAGACACAAATACAACACAAATACTACGTGTATTCACATCATCAGAACAAATAAACACTGAATTTCACAGTACCTGAGGCCTCGTTGCTTAGTTCCGAGTTTCCTCGCGGATCAATGCGGTTCGTGCGGGTCACGTGGTCCCCGCGCCTTTGGATCCGTGCGTATTCCCGCCATTCGTGAAACATCTACATCTACATCTACATATACATATTACAGCGTGTCCATCAATCATGATGATTATACGCTGGCCCTGCGTAAACGGACCTCTAAATTTTAATTATAAAACGTATGTGAGAAAAAGAAAAAAAAACAACTAAGTGCCATAGAAGGTATAAATAAACCTAGTGCAATGAAAAACAATTTACAAAATTGTGCATGAAAGATGTGTATTTACATTATGTTCCACTTTTTTATAAATATAAGAGTTATGGGACATAGCTTGGGACCAGAGTTCTGAACTGGTCCAGGGAGGCCGCTGCCACCACTGAGTGTGGGAGAGAATTCCACAAGGTTACTGTATGGGGAAAGAAACTAAATTTATAGTAATCTGTTCGAGTACTGAAGGTCTGAAAGTGAAGAGGACTAGTATTACGTGTAATGGTCATTGTCTGGGGTACTAAATAAAGGTTTTGATCTATAGCCACTAATTTGTGTGTAATTTTAAATAACATTACAAGTCTACATATATTTCTTCTATTGTCTAATGCTGGCCAATTTAGATGGTGTAACATATCTGAGACACTGCTAGTATTGTGGTATCTATGTGTGACATATCTTGCAGCTCGTCTTTTAACATTTTCTAGTTTAGCAAATTTCTTTTTAGAAAACCCAGTATCTTGTTGGCCTTAGAAGTTATATTATTAATATGTGGTTCCCAGGACATGTTGTAGGATAATGTTACCCCTAAATATTTTGCTGTCTTTATAGATTCTAATGTGTGTCCTTTTAGACTATAGGTATATTTTACTGGTGTGCGAGATCTGGTAATACGAAACACTGATAATACGAATAGTTGACACACTTTTTCACTCTTTCGTTCCTTGGAAATAACGGAATATAAACGCACAGCCACACAAACACACAGAATCACCTCTTCATTTGGGTTTCCATGGTAGATGCTGGCGTGAAAGTACAAGTCACCGCTTCGGCTCTTCAGCCACGGTCCTCGTCAAGTCCGTCCCCCGAGGATTGAGATACCAAGGAAATGGAAAGGCTGGATGTCCCGGTTTATTAGAATTACGTGGGCGCCATTTGTAAGCAGTGGTAGAACGTCAGAAATGACAATCTGATTCAGGTTCAATATTATATTTATTAATGTTGAAATAAGACGTCAAAAACCTGAAATATTACAATTACACACAACATATAGACGACACATAGACAGACATTTAGACAGATAATTAAAACATAATAGACTTTACTTTAGAATAGAGTTCTTAAATTTATCTTACCGGGACACACACAGGGATTTACAAATATTACTATCTGTATAATGATATTGTAGAGTACACATCTAACCAATTCAACGGCTAGGCTCAGAGTGCCCGATGTTAGTTCGTGCAAGCGGGAATTTGGTGAATGGGATAAAGTCATGTGACCGTCTGTCCTGTGTCTAAAAATAACAACTACCTCATTCACACAAAGCCTTACACACCACATTCTCACATATACGCAGCGCAAGTAAATAGCATTGATAATAATACATAACCCTGGTTACATTAATAAGCCACGAGCTGTTTTGTTAAGACAATACGTACTTCGCTTGATCAGGATAGATATCCATGACGCCCGAGCAATGGCGCGCATCATCGGCGATCGATATGGAGAAATGGTGTTCATTCTGCTCATTTGCATATCATTTTTGAACGATAATGGCGGCCGATTCCATAAAGGTTATATAGAGAAAGTACTAAAAATCGCAATTTTTTATATTTTACCTATTTTGGATAAAGTTCTTCCGCCGATGGTTTGATTTTCCTTATATTTACTGCCGGTGTAAAGACGAATAATGACCCCCATCGAATAATGACCGGGGGTCATTTTTCGCTGTCGAAAAATGACCCCCGGTCATTATTCGACGTAGAAAAATGACCCTTTTGCCCGTAGAAAAAGTGTCACTTCCCTCAAAATTTGCAGAACCCACGTGAAGAAAAATGACCCCCGTAGAAAAATGACCCCCTGTAGATTAAAGCTAAAATTTTTAGGGGGCAAAAAAAAAAAAAATTAGAGAAAGAAGCATATTGGCAAAAATGCTCACCTGAGCTTATTGGGAATAACCTGATGATATGTTGATCTCATAACATTATACAATTATAGCTTTATTTTAAGGTAAATGCAATGATTCAGAATCTAAAGGAGTAAAAGATTTATCAAGCCTTAAGGGTTAGGTAAACATTGTTTTTTGATGGTGGAAATCATCGAACTGACAGAAAAAATCAGCAGTATTATATATTATTATATCCTCCGCTTGAAAAGCGGGAGGGTATATAGTGATTGGGATGTCCGTCCGTCCGTCTGTTACGCTTTGAGGTATCCATCTCTTATCCGCAAATCCTCATATATAAAAAGATGTGTTTGTGAAACAGCTATGCCCCTGTATGGCAACATAGCGAAGATTAAACTTTTCTTAAATGCAATTTAAATATATTGTTACCCAAAGTAGGGTCTTCTCACAAGAAATACAACTGCAAAATAGGAAAGCCCTAGCACCACTTGTTCAAAAGTAATGGCTAAGGATAAGTTTTTGAAAGGTAGGTCAAACTCAAAGGTCAAAGTTGATGATTTCTTAAGAAAATGTTTAATGTAACAAGGATTACATATGTGAAGTATGAATACCCTAGCCCTTACCGTTCAAAAGTTATGGCCAAGGTAAAAAAAAATCATAAGTACGGAAAACTCCAAGGTCAAGGTCAAAAGGTCAAGGTTTTTAGTATCCAATGAAAGGTAATGCCAAAAAACTACATATTTGAAGTATGAGAGTACTAGTATCTACCGTTTAAAAGTTATGGCCAAAGTAAAAATTTGGCATTTTTGTGTAAAATGGGACAAACTCCAAGGTAAAGGTCAAAAGGTCAAATTTGGTGGTACCCAAAGTAAGGTCTTGTCACAAGGAATATACATATTAAATATGAAAGTCATAGCTCCAATAAATGAAAAGTTATGGTAAAGGTTAAGGTTTTTGCGGACAAACAAACCGCCAGATAGACAGACGGACATACAGACGAACACGATAAAACTATATACCCCCGAATCTTCGATTACGGGGACATAAAAAGAAATGGTCTTCAATTAACTTTTCATATTAATATACATTATAAAGAAGACGTTACAACAATGAAAATGTTTGTTCTGATTTTCATATTAAATTCTCTGAAAAATATACTCAGAACTGAGTAAAAGGGTGGAGTAAAACAAGAATTAAGGTAGAACCTATGTCGGAAAAGTCTTTGTCACAAGATTTTCAAACTTTTCAAAATGATAAATTAGTACTTGCTTATCAATCAGTTAAGATATCATGATATGTTTCCTTGTTTTTTAATCTAGAACAGGCTGTGAAACTTGGTATGGTATTTACATACTGCGACTTCACATTTTCAAATATTTTTAGGGGTACTTGTCATAAAGGGAATATGAAAAATCACAAAAATACTTCTTCAAACATCGTCGTTTATAAACTTTTTTAACTGAATAATATTAAACAATATTTTATCAAGAATAATTTCTTTTTTATTCAATTAACATAAAAGATAAGTCCACCATTAAAAAAAATAGTCAAATGAACTCTATTATTTTTAGTCAATTATTCACCCTATATTTGTAAATATTTTTTAGACGTCTTTGTCACAATGTTTTCAATCTTCAATATGATGAAGAACATAGCCAAATGATTACAAAAAATGATTAAAATATATACCTTTCCCCTCTAACTAATGAAAGATAGGCTATTTACCGATACTCATATTCTTGACCTTTTTGCACTTACACGGGATTTAATAATTAAATGACTGTTTGGGGTTACTTTCAGATTAAATATTTATCAGAAATTGTACTTTTTCTTTAAAAAGATCATATTTAATAGAAAAATTGTAATCAAACACCAAAAATATGAATAGGTAACAAATAATTGTTAAAAGGAATGCACATCATTTCATTATAGATATCACAAAAATGTACACACGATCAAACGATCTACAACACGTACATCTTTGACTTAGACACATTTCATCAAGATATTACACTATATAGCTGGCAACTAAAGATTTCTTACGATTTATGCATTCCTTCAAAATGGTTACATACCATTCAAATTATTACGAAAGTTGTATGTACATTGTAATTTCATTACACTAGATAGTCTTGGGTTTGTCAACTTCAGGTCTAGATCTAGTAAATAAAAGGTGCCTACATATTTTCTCTTATTCCAGAAATATATTGCCATTAAGCATTATAAACCAAAAAATATATGAATTGAATCAAGATTATGTTGGCATGATTGAATTCTGTGAATTTCAAAATGCAGTATTTTCTACCATTTTTATTGAAGCTGTCAAGTACGGGAAAAAGTGGCATTGAATTAATTATGACGTCTTAATGGGTTAGCACAGGTTTAACACATTTACAAGTTATGATGTCATACGAAGTAGGTTCTACGTTAAAAGAAATGTAATGAATACTGTGTGCTAAATCAAAAGTTTATGTCTACATGTATAGTTTTTGCATTAGAATGACTGTGTATTTTACACTAGCCCATAGTTTACAGAGCATATTTTTAGGTCTTATACTTACCCCACCCCCTTTCTTATTTAGGAGGAACTCGATACTGAACAAAAGCCAAAAAAAACCACCCTACCTTTATTTTTCTATAAGAAAGGAATTAAAAATAAGCTAAAAATAATCTACTATTCTACTAATTTTTAACTGTTACTTTGCCACAATACTTTCAAGTATACCTCCACCAACATTTAAAGTATGCTTTAATCATGGCGAAGTAAATTATGATATGATAGTACTTGTGTGAAGGCTTAACTTCCTTTCAATATTTTATCTAGAGCCTCTTTCAGAATTATTGAAAGGTATAGAGTTTTATTTATATTTCTGCTTTTCATTTATTATTATTTTTTTTTGTTTAGATTTAACGTAATGTTCTTTTTTTTTGGGGGGGGGGGATAAAAATTTCTTCCTCTTTCATTGTCAAATAGGATTTGCCAAACTTAAACAAACTAAAAGTTGAAATGACGGAAAATTTAATTTTTCCTATTAAAGAGTATTTAAACCTGATTTTTGCATGGTTTGATTTCTAAAAACAAGTGGAATATCATTTTTTAAGCAAACATTATAAGGAGGAATATCAAAAAGAAATTTTATTTACTTGACAATTAAAGAATCTCTTTTCAAACACAATTTTAGTATTGAAAGACTACGTGAATCTCTTAATTATTTTTTCATACGATTTTTTGTATTTTTCTGGTTACAGAAAATGTAAAATTTAGTTTCGCTGTAAAAAAGATATCAAAGAGTGTATATTTTGTATCACTTTAAAGGGGGTCATTTTTCAATGGGGGTCATTATTTTATAGGACTAACATATAAAATAATGACCCCCTAGGACCCTTTTTCTACAAAAAATGAGTTTTTTCTACGGGTGGGGGTCATTTTTTGTCGTTGAAAAATGACCCCCCGGTCATTATTCGATGGGGGTCATTATTCGTCTTTACACCGGAAATGACAAGATTGTAAATACCAAAGTGAAAGTTGAGACAGCCTTTTTTATTTGAAATTTGAAGCGAGAGTGTAGGAAGGAGTACAGAATTGGTGATTTTTATCACTTTTTATGATGAAATGTAAGTGTTTATTGCAAATTGACAGAGTTCTTCCGCCGATTTAAAGGTACAGAAGAGAGCTTATTTTTATAAAATAGGCCTACACATGAGTTACCATTCTATTAGGAGTTATGACCGCCTTTTTAATTTGAAAACGGCAATTTCTTTGATTATGATGACCTAACTAATGTTGGGAAAACGATATTCTGAGTCGTCAGCTGTAAATCACACAAAATTTTAGCTATGTAATTATAATGGAGGCTTGAACAAAATATATTTCCATTTCCAATCGTTTTGCCTATGATAAACACTACAAAAGTGAATCTTGTTTATTTCGCTGTGATTCCTGTGGCATGTAAATTTCTCTGTAGATTGAAATACTACTGAAAGGTCAAATGTCAAACTTGCATGTATGTATATGATTGGCGTATAGATATATTGAAAAAACGATGTTTTGTTTAATTGTTTACTAAGTAATTAGATATGATAAATCTTTTTACAAACAAAATAAATAATGAACTATGTTCGGATCAAAAGCAAGTCACTTGTGCAACGCTGTCCATTATCACCGAGGCTTCGCGAGACTGAGAACTTCACTTCCGTAAGCAGCCCATCGGAACCACGTGGAGAAATCAGCATTGCCACATAGATCATTCGATACAGACATCGTCCCTCAGTCATTATCATCCAACTTCTTACGCAAGTCAACGTCCTCTGTTATTTAAACACACACAATTCTGTTTCCTGACCATGCTAACCATCTCCTGTTTCATCAACTGCAACATTGCATTCAGTATGGCAGCGGAGAAGTGACCTAGTACCTATACACGTGTTACTGCTTCCGACATCCTAAATCTAGGTCACATATACATGTATAATTAAAGTAATTAGCAAGATTGCTCTGATCGTAATATAAATTTTTTTGTTGTTTATTTTATAATAATCATTAAGTTAGTTTCGTGTTTGTATGGGACTATTTTTTTTATAGTAAAATTTGACGTCACAGGTCGGCCAACGGAAAATAACATGGAATGTCTTGTGTATTTCCAATCTACTAAATTTTGGACGATTACAAAAACAAATAAAAATGGAAATATAAGGAATCCCTGTCTAGTTTTGAGAGTATGCCAGGGACGTCAACAATAGTGGGAAACATGGGATAATTTTAGCATAACGGGCTTCGCCCGTTATGCAAATTATCCCATGTTTCCCACTATTGTTGATGCCCTGGCATACCCTCAAAACTAGACAGTGATTCCTTAAACAAACCGATACAAGCTTTCAGGTTTTAACATAAAGATATTTAGAAATAGAATATTTCAAGTTTATAAGTCTATCTTATGAATATTAATAAGAAATAAATCACGTGGTAGCAATCTCATGAATAAATTGCACACCATTTCTCCATATGCAAAATATGCATATTGAGAAATTCAAATTTCTAATCGCTGAAACACTCAAAGTATTTGATTTTGTAGCATAAAAAATCATTGATGATTTTAATAGCATATAAACTTTGTTATATCAATATTTTTTTTAGATTTGATCCGAAAAAAAAACCTTTGATCTAGAAGTGTTACACTTGTATCACCGTAGGCATTCCTCTTTTGGCGATATTGGCGCACCTTACATATTTATTTTTTAAAGTGGTTGGAAAAGCCGACTACATAGAGTTTCTTCTCAAGGTATAACAAATTCAATTTATTATATAAAAAAGTATTGAAAATTAATAAATTCATTTATTTTTAAATATTTGGTTTTATCAAGCTGAAAAAACTATTGATTTGGAGTATTCTTGCACTTAGAAATTTTAATTACTTTCGGTTTGGATTGCCTTGTATTTGAAAAGAAAGATGTTGTCGAATTCAAGTAATATCAATGTATATCTGATTTTATCGTTTTTGAAATGCATTAACAAAATCAAAGCATATAGAAATTTGGTGGTTAATTAATTGTTACCAAATAAAAGAAGCGAGAGATAATAGTAGAATCATAGTGCAATATTGTTAGGCACAAGTGGGTATAATTAAAGTACTTAAATTTTAAAATTCATTTTTTTTAATCTGTAATTTTTTCTTCATTATTGTAATCTATGTTCTTAGAAGTTTCTGGAAAACAAATTATTATAATTATAAACATTGGTTTATTAATTTTCTGCAAATAATTTGTGAATATTTTTATAGACCACCTGTGCGATATCTAATGCTCTTGACAAAATATGGCAGGTGATTTGTGTCTAATTGCATTTTGCCTCAATTGCCTACTTATTCGTGTGAGCGCATTCTGCCGGAGCAGTGACCAAAGCGAAAAATGTGTCAGTCCTAAAGAATTCATTTGTGTACCAGATGAATGTGGAAATACAACGTACGTTTGTGAAGACCCATTTCCCGTTGAACCAGGTATACAAAATTACTGCCCAGTGACAAAAATGTATGATGTTGTTTGAAAGCCCTTTTTTCTTTTAGATTGTGGTAATATACTGTGTGTACAAATATTTCCATTCAAAATTTAGCGCATCACTGGGTATGGGTCAGCGTATTCATGAACTTGCACTACGTGTACATATTCGAGCCTTGTATATACATGTATAAATGATTTATTAGCGGTATTCATAAATTAGCGCATCGTTGGCTGCGCAAAAGCAGCAAAAATATCAAGCCCGCTTTTTACGTTCACATTCCAGTATTTCTCAGCAAAAATGAATGCAAGGTCAGACGATGGGCAAGAAGTGAAAAAGAAGACTTTGACCCGTTTTCAGAATGGATTAAATGTATCAGGTGTATATTAAATTTTAGCACTAAGCCATTGATAGGCAATAAGAAAACCTACTATCCTTCTGTGTTCAGTAATTCAAAAGTGAAAAAAAAAGTATGAAAGATTACATGGTCAGTATGTACTGGTCCCTGCTGACAAAGCAGATCAGTACGTTGTTTTCATTTGCAAGTCTCATCATTTAAATTGTAATTTAGAGGAACTGGAACTTAAATATTTTAGTGGTAATCCAACTTATACAAATATATCCCTTTCTAAGCAGGAAATTCTTCAAAAGTTTTAATAGCCATTCTCTGTAACCACTTAAACTTCGTTGCCACGCATGGTCACCGATTTTGATGAAAGTTCACTCATGCTTAGTACTTGACACCAGAAACAAATGTCAAACAAAATTTCGTTGTTATGATTCTCGGTTGCTATGGCAACAGCCGGAAAAGTTTGAAAAATGGAGATTTTCAGCCACTTTAAATCTTGACTGTGGCTTAATAAAAACTAGAAATAGCAAACAAATCATTCTCACAAAAACATGACACCTTGATGTCACTTATACTGTAAAGAAACTGTTTAGAATATATCTCTAAATAAGTGGTAACCAAGGGTACATTTGGAATAAATTTAAAATGCTGAAATATGCTGAAAAACACTCCGTATTCACTAATGGTAGGTGTTACATGCTCAAACTCAATCAACGACTTAAGAAAAACAATGAAAATGTTTGACCTTAAGTATATAAGTATAAGCAATATTATTCTATAAATAACTTTTATGGTTGCCATGGGAACACAGTGTAACCATGCAAAACCAGTAACTAAGTTTGGGTTAATGCTACTGTCTTGAGGAAAAACATGAAAACTCAAGACTGGCAAATATACATCCTTAGGACCTTACAACACCAAAACCATAAGAAAAATTGGGTATAATTGCTACTTTGCAGTGTTACCATGGAAACAAAGTACCAGTGCTCAAAAGTGAATTATTTTTCGCTGCATTAAGAATTAAATTGCCATATAACCAAGAAACAAATTAAAGGACTCAGCTTGAATCGTACTTATCTTTTAGAACTGAAGTTGAATATCATATATTGATAAAATTTGATTTAGAAAACAACACTGTTGCTTTGGTGACCAAGAAGGGAAAATGTTCGATTTTGTGAACTTTATATTAATATTAAACCCTGTGTGCCAACTTCTTGCATCCACTTATAGATTTGATGATAGTCAAAATTAAAAGTCAGGTTAGCTGTTAATAAATATCAATCATTAAAGTTTTGGGAATCTAAATTTAAGGGTACGTATCCAAGAACAGAAAATATTTTTCAGGTTTTTAAGCATATATTTTCTGCTTATTTCCATAGCAACGCTCTATTTAAAGAATCTAATATGAATTATTTCAAATGGGAAAACTAGGAGCACACTAACATCTTCAAAAATTGATCATCAGTTATGAGGAAATGTGCTTTTTTAAAAGATAGGATCAGATTGAAACATACAGATTGTTACTTTGAAGGCTCTCTGTGGTATAAAAACCTTGGCAACTATTGCCAACCAAAATGAAATATCATATTTTGTTCTTGGTATATGTTTCAAGGCTCTTTTTCTATTATTTGGTCACATTTCATCCTGTAATTGCTTTTTATTTTTACGTGTATGACTTTTTTTTACTTTGGAATACTTTGTTACCATAGTAACGTATGTAATAGTTGATTTACCAAACATGTTTATCATGCATTTGAGACATCTGACCTTCGACTTTTGGAAACAGTCATTGCCAATCGTTTGCTTTGTCGCAAATGTTAACTATGGGGCTCTAAATATATTAAAAATGCCATTTTCGAACTTAATGACATGTTGCCATGGTAACTTTAAAACATAGCAACCAATTTTTGCCTGATTTCAGTTTAGGGTATCAAAGACTTTTATCATAGAGAGTTTGGAGAAATTCTGAGACTATGCGTGCCACAGCTCCTATATAAAAGTTCAAGTCATTACGGACAATGGCTCTTAAATAGTTTTGATATTCCCAACAACTAGAATGAATTTGAATTACCATATCTATACTGGCTTCGAAAAAATTTACAAAATTCTTTTATGTATTTCTGCCTAATGCCAATAGAAAATAAGATAATCAGAGAGTTGAATGTCATTTATTTTCCTGTAAATTATTGCACAAAACATGCAGATGAAAACAAATGACTTAGAAAAAAACACATTTTAAATTAACATTCCCTGTAAAAGACAATTACAACTGCTAAATAGAGTACAGGAATATGTAAAAGGCAGTTTTTGTAAAGTGACCAGAAAAAACATATATACGAAATAACTTATAATGTCAAGACTACTAAGTCCCATTACTTACAGTTGTATAGAAAATGTAACTGTACATCATCAAAAGGCAAAAATGCAATACTGTACATCACCAGCTTTTGTGACTAGCATATCATACGCAGACTAGACATAGATGAATAAAAAATATATAGTCATATCACAACTAGTACCCGTGATAAATACCTCTATGGGGGCGCGGATTCCAATAAGAGTTCTATCGGGCCTCTTTCTTTCCTCCTCAATAAAATATCAACGGTAGTGTAGGAGAATCTTCAGAAGTACTGTGCAACAATATATTCGATAAATTGTGTAAATAATACATGGATAATTAAAGATTCCGAGGAATTTTTGGAGAATTTACAAAATTTTACCGTAGTCGACATAATGAAATATGTACGACTTTTCAACCTACTTTATTTACAACAATTCCCCATGATAAACTAAAGTCCAGGCTTTTTGATATTTTTGACAGTTGTTTTTTTTTTCAATAACAATGGAACTCGTTAATTTACTTACCATGTTATTAGTCAATTGAATTTTTTTTTTGTTAAAACATTCTGATTGTACACACAAGTACTCCAAAGCTAATATTTAAAAATACGTTTGAGTTTCATATCGACAATACCTATGTGGTTTTTGCAGACCAGGTCTTCCAATCATTCATTGGAATTCCCATGAATACTTATTTTTGCATTTATGTGAATAAGAAATTGGCCAAAATATCGTGAAAAAAAGAAAATATTTGTCTTGGGCATCACATGGACATTTAGATGTATACATGTATATCGACGATGTATTGTCAATCAGCAATGATATTTCAGTTCTTATGTCGATAAGATATATCCGGTGATTTTAAATAAAAGATACAACAGAGTTTGACATCTATTTCATATTTAGATATTTTACTTTTTACCTTAAAAAGACGTTAATTTTTATCTAATAACCAAGTTTTATAATAAACGTGAAGACTTTAGATTTTCAATCTTCAACTTCCCTTACTAATGCAGCAATAAACCTTCATCCCCATCATGCGGGGTTTATATTTCTCTCTTGATGCGAAACTCAAGAGCATGTTTTACGTACGAACAATATCTTAAACAAGGTATTTTAATGACAAATAAGTTGTTGGAACAAGAATATCAGTAGTGTTTAAAATCATTATTTCATAAGTTCTATGGTCGATAAAATGAACTTGTCAGCAAATACAATATATTATTTATCATTACGTCAAATACTATCTGAAGTTTTTAATATTAATTGTGACCATAATTTACGTTCGGATTTGTCGGCGAACCGGTCGGCAGGGGATGCTTACTCCTTCATGCCATCTGATACCAGTAAAGTCGCTTGGAACTATATATCACAGTTATTTCTTAAATTCACTTACGTTTTTAAATGCTTTTGCTACATGTACATATGTATGTTATTGAGGAATTTTTTTCTACAAAATATTTGTTAACTAAGATTGATCACTTTAAGGGTTGATTACATTGTCTATTATTGTATATTTTCCATCGAGATTTTTCATTATGTCACCAATAAATGGTGACTTACAGAAAGTAAAAATCGGTTTTGATATTTTTGAAAAGAACCCATACGAGTTGGTGTAGTTATATTTCTTTAACTATATGAAGAAAAATCATTCTTAACAGGAAAATGCCCATATTTTAACAAGCAGCTTCAGAGAATGGACGTCACAGAGTGCAGTGCAGAACAAGTGTGTTCCAGTGTACCTTACCTAGCATCAGCTCTCGTTCAGAAAAGTATATATTAGATTGATTGATTTCTTATTCAATTATTTATTTATTTATTAATTCATTTATTAATTTAATTATCTGTTTATTTATTCCTTCGTTTAACTAATTTACTATCCAATAATCTATATATTTATAAATTATTGATTAATTATTTATTTCATTTATTGATTGATTCATTAGTGTGCAATTTTTAATAGGTAAAGATTGTCTGACAAATCCCAAAAGGTTAGTTTCTGTTATTAAAAAAGGAGTATGTGATATTCATGATAATTTTTTCCTTCATATTTAGAATACACAGTTTTGTGCATTGATTTCACGTGCCTTTTAAATTTCAGGACAAATCGCTGTCTTGACCAAAATTTGAAAAGGTAAAGTGGATGGAAGGGTTTCAGAATCTATTTGAAGAATAGAAGACACACGATATACCGTACATGTATATCCGGGGTTTTTTTCGAGTGTTGAAAATTTTGCGAAATAGGGGTCAATTTGTACCCTTTGGGGGGGGCGTACTTTTTTTACGATTGAAGATTTTTTTTTTTCAAAAAAAATTATGTCACATTATAGCTAACATATTGTCTTTGTGCTCTATAATTTGCGAATTAAAAATGATCGCAGAAAAAGCGAAAAATAGATCATCGCAAAAAAAAAACCGGATATATATACGGTAGTATCAAAAATAGAATTTCAGTTTTCTTTGAAAGATGGCTAGGAAAGTAAACATATACTATTTTCATTCTTTTAAACCATTAAATTATGTTCTATTTTAGCACAACAGAAATGAATACAGGGCTTCAATCCACGAAACAGCACCAAACAAGTTCTTTCGAAAATCTGTACGTTTTTTTCTGACAACTAATATAACGAGCATTATCAGATTAGATCTTTTCCTCATTTTGACACATTTTAATCCTTTTGCTTTTTGATTTTTTACTTAATTTAAATAACACAATTTCTTACAAGAAATGTTTAAAGTACAACGTATATATTAAGGGGTCATAAACCCTCTGCTCACTCATATGAATTTTTTCTTTAACTTTTATGATTTTCCAAAGCAAATGTATATTCTGAATAAAATACAAACAATTATAGCATGGCTTGCGGGGCAAAATTTAACAAAAAAGGCACTTAAACTTGAAATTTTATAAAGGAATAATAGACATTTGTGTCATTAAGAGTTATCTCTCTTATCAGAGTATCATTGTACCTTAACACGTGAATTTGCAATTTCCGAACAATGCAGGTTTTATTCATTTTCATGTCCAATGTTTCAATGTCTTATTTAAAGAGGGGTCTGATATACAATTACATACGTGCAATATTGTACTAAATCTAAATCTTTGAAGGCAAAATATATAGTTAAGTTAAGTGAGAAAGTTTAATGTTTAGGAAATAAAGTCTGCGTTTTCGTGAATGTTGCAGAATTACTGTAAATGTATTATATTTGGCGTGTACGATATTTGGCGGAAAATTGAATTATCAACAAGTTGGCGTAGATTTAATTTAGCACTTTTTGAATGTGCGTTACATAAACCTTTATACACAAAGCATTTAGCGATGTACTTGATTTAGCGGAGGCTGCTTTCCGCGAAAGGCGCTAAAAAGAATACACAGCCAAATGTAATACTTTTACAGTATATACATGTAAATATTCATTATTGAAGGAATAATTATGGATTATATAGAAAAAATTGTCCCACGTTTGTTGCTGTAAAAAATTAACTCCTGACTTTAAAACTTGAATCACTGTATGGTCACTACCTGATGCTATAGAAGACGGTACCGTTTCTGCTGATGTGAAGGAGTTTGTTAGGGACAGTAATGACGTGGAAGTGTCCCTCCTTTTCGTTGGGAAAATAAGTATCTGGGATCCAAACTGACCTCATCATCCGTTGGTCAAGTTCAAGGTTACTGAAATTACTCAAACGCTCAAAGTTGAGGCGTGGGTCCACCCATGTTTGCCTCAAGAACACTTCCATTGATAATTCCTAAAATGTATATTAGCTATAAAGTGCAGTAAAATTACATGAAAAACATTGATAACAGGAATAAAGTTTGAAGTTAGAACTACAGTATTATCAAATAATTATTAAAAAATACAGTAAAATTATAATCTCTGAGAAGAAAAGGATTATTCTTTGTAAAGCTTTTTTGTTGGAAATACTGACATAAAATCATATGTTAATTCTAAAGTAAAAGAACTTGTTAACAACTCACCATCGCCATCTCGTTGATAGAGTTGATGCTCATGATATGAAATTGCAGAGTGACATTTGTGGCGCGATCTATAAATAAAACACATCATTAACAAATGTATGTTGAGCTTTTGCCTGTCTAGCAACAATTTTGTTTAATAAGACTTCAAGGAGTTTCAACGAAATGGTTCTTAGCTATTCTGAACCAAAATGATCTTTTGTAAGAAAAGAAAGTCTGGTGTTCGTCTGTTTAGTTTTAGGTCATCAACAGTCTGTGCACTTTTTACATATCTGAGTAATGCTCCAAAATCACTTGGCCTATTTTAACCGCACTTGCCACAAACATTCTTTTGCATTAGGTAAAGGGGATTTAAGTTTTACGAAAAAAGAGTCATGTCCCCTTTCAAAGGAGAGATAATTAAGAAACAAATAAGTCAAATCGGTTGCATCTTTCATTTTGTCAAGAACCAACGTGCAAGAAAGGTTAAACTTTCATAATAATGACATAAAAACACGCTTACATGCATTATAATCAAGTCTGTACACATTATGTTCATAGTCCAGACCTGGACATTACTTGAGGATCTTTGGAAATAAGAAGATGTAAAGAAAATTCTTCCAAAATCTTTTCAAGAACATCAGGATCGTTATAAATGTTTAATTAACATCATGGAGCACCCTAAGCTAGAGAAGTAGATGCAAGTATGTTTGAAGTATTGCTCTTAATAGTATTATTATATGCCTTTTCAAAATTTTACTTGATCTCTTTTGGCTGACGTTTTTTTGTTGTTGTTTTTTTTAAAAAAAAAAAAAACGTCAGCCAAAAGGGATCCAGTAAAATTTTGAAAAGTTTAACCTTTCTTGCACGGATATGGCTGGGGAAAGGTGTAAGTTTCATTTATGTTTTTTTAAGAATTTTTTTTTTAACAAAAAGACATCTTCACTTCAATAAAAGTTTATTATTCTTGACAAGAAAACTCGAACAATAATTATTTTTCTTCAAGTTACTGAAGATCGACATATTTTCAATTTGAAACCAATTGTTCATGTTGAAGTAGGTAATATTTTTTTCTACACATTCAGAATAATTTTAACATTTGACTTAAAGGATACATAGCTGAAGTTCAGACTTTTTGATATCATCGACAGCTGCTTTTTCAATCAATTGGACCTCGAAAAATTTACTTACCTTGTCATTGTTCATTTGCAAAATTAAAAACATTCCTGTACACACACGTACTCTAAAGTTGATATCAAATTGATGCATGAGTTTCAGATTGACAATTAATATCTATGTGGTTTTTGGAGACCAGTCCCCAGGATCATGAAACATCTAAAAAGCTCAAGTCAAAATCTTTATTTTTTAATAAAATGGTGTAGACGTCAGACAGAACAAAATTAAGACATTTTTCAGTATTGCTTCACAGAATTGTCGTTATCTGAAAATTAAGAAATAAATTCCATAATTAATAATTATTTCATAGGCGATTGAAAATTTGACATGTCTAAGTTTGTTTCTTGATCCTGAGGCCAGGTCTTCCAACAATCTATTGAAATCCTCATGGTTATCAATTGCTCCCCGTTATTAGCAGACATATTTTTGTTTTCATATGAAGGAAAATTTGTCCAAAATCTTTTTTTTGAAAAGAAGAACAAACATGGTTTGACCTTCTATTCATCATTTAGATATATCGACGACATATTGTCAATTAAAAATGGTTATTTCCATTCTAATGTCGATACTGCATATCCCGGTGAACCTGAAATAAAAGATATCACAGAGTCTGACACATCTGTTACATATTTGGATATTTTACTTGAAGAAGACGTTAATGGTGATCTAACAACTAAGCTCTATGATAAACGCGATGATTTTAACTTTTCTATCGTCAACTTCCCTTATGCAGCAATATACCTTCATCATCTGCATACTGAGTCTATATCTTTCAGTTGATTCGATACGCAAGATCATGTTCTACTTATGTTCATTTTCTAAAACGAGGTAAATTACTGACAAACAAGTTGATGAAACAAGGATATCAACAGTCTCTTTTAAAGTCAGCATTCCATTAGTTCTATGGTCGATACAATGACCTTGTCAGCAAATACAATTTACGAAGGTTGATCCAAAAGTAATGTCACAAGTTCGATAAAATTACTACTAGTCAACGTAAATCAAGAAAATTATACAGCTCAACCCCCTTTTTAAGCTCACATGGTTTTTCGCACAAATTGAGGTAACATTGTTGTAATAAAAATGACCACTTTCGAACTGCAGTACAATGACATGACCCTACGTTATATTACTATATAATGTCAAGCATAAATGTCTTTTAAATTATTATCTTTAATTCCAAAGTAGATATTTTGAACAGGAATTTATAAATAAAATTAATGGTACGATGTTTCGACTATACGATTCTAC
>PRKT01001040.1:41544-69814 GCA_003671525.1 Saccostrea glomerata | reverse complement strand
GGGGGGGGGGGGGGGTCAGTGAAAACGGACGTCGGTTTTAAATGTCGCACTCGAAAGACCCGTAAAAAAAAGTAAATATCTATGTTATGGACTCCCCCTACGTTACATGTAATGACTTACATGTAGATATGACGAATCGCGAGAATCGAACCCGGGCCCGATCAAAGAGCTACCTTTTTTATTGGCTGTTTCTTCATATACAATGTTATAAAATAAGAAAGCACCAACAAATTTAACTATAGACATAACATCAATCTACATCTTACAAGAAAATGATTCATAGACCATTAAGAATTGTTGTGGAGCTTAATATCTACATAAATTTATACATATTTAAATGCTTATTGTTTTAGCAAAAAAAGTTTAAATATATTACGGGGGAAATTGTATTAATTGTATTTGATTTTAAGACATAATAGCATAGTATATAAAAAATACAATAAATTCTAAGATAATGATTATTATACATCTAATATTGGTTGCCAAACCTCATTCAAATTATCTAAATTACTTTTTGAGCAACACACTGATTTTTTAATAAGTAATTTCTTTGACTTTGCAAGCAAAATGCAGTAATTCAAACAATCACATTTTCTCTCATATAGACCTTCAATACATTTTGACAAGAAAGCTTTTCTATATTGAATATATGTAGATCATTCCATCATTTTATAAAATGGTTCCAAAAAGTTGCAACACAAGCACAGTAATAAATTTTGTATTTTAAAGTGTCTTCTTTTTTACATAACAATCATTGTGGTGAAGTGTGAATTTTCATGTTTATTATGTGTTAAAAATCTATGAGTTAGCTCATAAGTGTAGTTGTAGTTGAAAAGACTAATGATGTTTCATCAGAACATATTAAAAGGTGGCATGAAAATTTTGTAAGTCTGTAGGGCCCGCGTGGCGCAGTGGTTAGAGCGTTTGCTCTAGAGTCGCGAGGTAAGGAGTTGATCCTTACGTCGCGGGCTCGAATTCCACTGTGTGACGTGGAGACCGGTCCTTCGGATGAGACCGTATAAACCGAGGTCCCGTGTCGCAATAGGTGCTGGCACGAAAAAGATCCGTCGCTGCTCAATGGCCTTGAGAGCCGAGTATAAAACAAAATTTGCAGCTCTCCAACGGCAAGTGGTGGCGTCTGCGTCTCCATATGAGTGAATCTAAGTCTGCAGGTGTAGGTGTAAAAAAAAAAATTATGTTAAATATTTTCTCCCATTTTTGAACACATGGTTCTTCATTTAAACTTTTTACTATAACCCAGTAAAGTCTTCACAAGATATTTTTGACAATGGACTTATTTTATCATTGAATCTTAAAATCAAGGAATCTCTATGAAATAAAGCTTTTTTTGTTTTGCCTTATATATTTTCGCCAATGACATATTTATAAACCACGACCCAAGTACCTGTGATATGGAATTGCGTCATACTGTTTACCTTATTCCTCATAACTTAGAAAATCACAATTATCACCGAAAATATCTCCAGTATATAGTATACCTTTTGTGTACCATTGTTTCCAGAACACAGTTTCATTATTGATTTCAATGTTATCATTGAACCAAAGAGTTTCTTTAAAAAATTTTGGTTCAATATCAATATCATTACATCTTAGTTGTGTCCATGTTTCAAAAATCTCTGTAAAACTGTGGTAATGTTAAATATGCACAAAGCCACCTTGATTGGTCAACGGTGAGAAAGAACGAGTTGAGATGCGGGAATACGCAGAATATAGAAAGGAAGTGTCAAATTTTTAGTTGCAGTTTTAATGCTTCCATAAACGAAGTTTCTGGGGTATATAGTTTTTGTCGTTTCCGTCCGTCTGTGATCTGTTTGTTTTTCTCTACTTTTTGCATCTTTTAACATGCCCCTATGCAAGTTGAACTGAAATATAATTAGTATGCACTACATTATATGTAATAACATTATATATGTAAATGTATATATTACTTATTGACATAAATCATACTTATTACTTCTGTTTTTGCTTTTTACTGAAAAGCAATGATTTTATGTGTTTGTGCACTGTAGTATTTACAACTAACTAATTGAAAGTTAAGAACCATATGCCAGGGTAAAGTACGTGTGACTGAGATTTCCTGCCTAGGTAACGACCTCTATTTAGTAGTACTCACAACATACTAACTAATGGTAAACTTGCTCGTAACTATGAACAGTTAAGAAGCATACACCAGAGTAAAGTGTGACTGAGATTTCCTACCTTGGTAACGACCCCTATTTAGGTATGCATTTTGTCATATAAAAACAAAGTCTCATACAAGTTATATTACATTTAAAGTAAATGTACATGTATGTAATTTCCAACTTGGGGGTAAAGTGAAATAAATGTGTAATATGCTGTTTTTTCAATGCATCAAATATAAGTAACACATATAAGTGACAACAATGTGTGATGCTTGATAATTGTAATAACATTTCATAGTAATCGTTATATGTCAGTTTTAATGCAAAGAGGTAAGGGATTAGGTGGACCTTTTAACACGCCATACTATACACTAGACAAAATTGCTAGCGCACCACCTTAAAGTATAAGTCACATTATCCAACGATGGGGTATACGATGAGAAACCGATGCGTTTTTTGACGAAAATGGCGTGGTTGCCGGCCGGGCACCACTAGTTATCGGACGGTGACTGAGTCTCTTTTTGCGAATCGGTGGGGTCATCGGTAGGAAATAATTCGTAGTTAAAATTCAGCGATGTCTCCAACGATGCCTCACATCGCTCCTCATTGGCAACCCATCATTAACACATCTTTCAAGGATCGGCCGATGTATGGCCGAGCATCGTCCAATATCCGTTGAGTCTGAGGTCATCGGTGAGTTTAGTGGTGTTCAACAGATAACGACCGATCATCGGTCGATGTTCGACCAAACATTGGCCCGTAGTCGACCGATGTATAAACGATGTTCACCAATATATGGGCGATGTAATATACATCAGCCGATTATCCTGGAACATCGTTTTATGATTAGCAATGTATCGCTGGGCCTTTATAAGTCCGGCCGGCAACCACGCCATTTTTCTCATAAAACGCATTGGTTGCCCATCGTATGCACATCGCTGGATAATGTGACTGATACTTTTAGGACTACTAGGCCGATGTGGACCGATGTTTGGGCATCGTTAACACCACGGATTACTACCGATTACCACCGGTCTACGGCTACCGGCCGGGAAATGTGACCTAGGCAAAAGTATAAGTCACTTTATCCAACGATGGGGTACATGTATACGATGAGAAACCGATGCGTTTTTTGGTGATAATGGCGTGGTTGCCGGTGTCGCATAATTAACGTTCCGGATATTTCGCGTTCCGGCCGGAACCTTAAAATCATAATATTAGTTCCGGATTTTACTGTAAGATAGGTTCCGGCTATGACTTCAATGCTTGAATTGAATTAACGTTCTGGGTTGCAATTACTGAAAAATATTTCATATTTTTTGGCTACTTAGTTGTTTCTTTTCCACTTTTTGACAAAGCTAAGTTACATGTAGCCCGGAACCAAAAATCATGGTCATGATTAACGTTCCGGGTTGCAATTACTGAAAGATATTTCATATTTTTTTTTGCTATTAGTTGTTTGTTTTCCAGTTTTTGACGAAGCTTTGGTAGCCCGGAACCAAAAATTATGGTAATAATAAACGGTCCGGGTTGCAATTACTGAAAGATATTTCATATATTTTTGCAACTTAGTTGTTTTTTCCCCATGTTTTGACGAAGCCAAGTTATAATTAGACCGGAACGAAAAATCATGGTCACTGCAGGGGAAGGTGGGAGGTGGGGGGGGGGGGGGGGGGGGGGGGGGGGGGGGAGTGAGCAGACTTCACAATGCTATTCATATAAATGGTAAAATACAGATCTGTGTCTGTAATACATTTCTTCTTCAGTGTTATTTTTACAAATGAATTCAAATGTACTTGTACTTACGTGCATAAATAAAAATGAGTTAAATTTTATTCAATACTTTTTACATGTAGTCGTGTCATTGAAACATTTCCAAGTTGATCATGTTTTGTTGACATAACATTGAAATTTAAAAAACCAAAAATCTTCACCTGACGAAGAAAAATAATCAACAAACAGGAAAAACTTTTTCTTCGTATTAAATGCTTAAATTATAAATTCCCCTTTTAGATCTGGCATTCACTCGTTTCCTATTATGTTCTTGTATTTTAATTTATTAAATATAGTTGGTTTTAAAATCACGCAACTACATGTATGGGTGTTTGAAAAATTGTAAGGAAATTAAAATATAACCTAATAATCATAAGTATTTTATCGTAAATATAATTAATCTATCACCATTATCATCTGATCAGGGTGGTCATGTGTGCTTACGGCGATTCGCAAGAGAGCGCAATTATTCGTATCGATAGAGGTTTAGTCTACCTATTCCCACTTTTTGAAAATTAGGGAGAAAAAGGTAAGATTTTATGTGGGAATAGGTGGAATTTTTGTGTAAACAAATAATCAACTATATAAACATGGAGATACTTTGTAAACAGTGATTAATGAACAGATGTTGAGATATAGGAAAGGTAAATTTGCTTTTTAAAATTATAAATCAGACTTTTTATTTAATATTTGAAGGAAAAAAATGGAATTTTTTAAGTGAATATTATCATGCTTTCCCCGTGGATTGTATTTTTTAAAATTCAGCTTTTTAAATTCGTTTTTAAAAATATTAATCTAATTATTTAATGTTTTAAAATCAATTTATTAAAGTGGGTATGCTTTTCTAAGACTTTAAAAAAATATGTTGAAAAATCCATTTTCCTGTATCAAATTAAAATGTACCATTCTTATCATAAGTCTGTTTTTTGTTTTAAAATGTACAAAATAGGGGAGTATAGCTAAAATTAAGATGGAATGTGATTCGTCTAATTACTGTAAAAATATAATTACTATATCAAAACATCTATTGTAATTTGCAAGTGGGAATAGGTGGAATTAAGATTTTTAAAAAGTGGGAATAGGTAGAAGGCACCTCGATAGAAGCCAAGTGTGTCGTAAAACAGCACGATGGGGGTATATCAATGTAAACAAGTTTCACACTTTCTTTTGATTACAAAGAATCAAAATAATCAACCGGAATTTCATGGATTAATATAAAATTTAAATCAGAGGCATCAATAAATATATATAATGTCTCTGGTAAAAAGACCGCATATTCTGACTTAAAATGTAAACATATGTATGTCTTACTTTTAAATCCTGCTGAATCATATAAGAAGGCATAAAAGAAAGAAGAAAATTAAAATTAACAGCCAATATTAAATGTAAATAAAGAGTTTAATAGGGGTGGTTGGTTGCCCGGAACGTTTCTACGGCCGGAACCAATCTTACGCGGACCGGAACGTTTATTATGACCCGGAACCAATATAATAGGTATTTAGCGTTCCGGCCGGAACGCCAAGTTACCCGGAACGTTTATTTTGCGACACCGGCCGGACGCCAATAGTGATCGGACGGTGTCTGAGGCAATTTTGCGCATCGGTGGGGTCATCGGTAGGAAATAATTCGTAGTTAAAATTCAGCGATGTCTCTAACGATGCCTCACATCGCTCCTCATCGGCAACCCATCATTAACAAATCTTTCAAGGACGGCCGATGTATGGCCGAGCATCGTCCAATATCCGATGAGTCTGAGGTTATCGGGGGGTTGAGTGGTGGGCAACAGACACCGGCCGATCATCGGTCGATGTTCGATCAATCATTGGACCGTAGTCGACCGATGTACGAACGATGTTCACCAATGTATTAGCGATGTAATATACATCGGCCGATTATCCTTGAACATCGTTTTATGATTAGCAATGCATCGCTGGGCCCTTGTAAGTCCGGCCGGCAACCACGCCATTTTTATTAAAAATCTCATTGGTTGCCCATCGTATAGCCCATCGCTGGATAATGTGACTGATACTTTAAGGACTAGTAGGCCGATGTGGACCGATGTTTAGACATCGCTCACACCACGGATTACCACCGATTACAACCGGTCTACTGCCACCGGCCGGGAAATGTGACCTAGGCAAAAGAGAATAAATATTTTACATTTAAAATCTGTTTATGATGTGTTTGATATATAAATATGCTACTTTAACAAAAAACAAGGCATATTAATGCCAAATCTTATAAATAACTACAATGTTTACTGAAGTGTGACCAATTCATAAAAAAAAATTAAAATTGAAGGAATTTTTTCAATTTTTAGTTTATATTTGTGTTCTTTACACAATTTGTACTAATTTTTAAAAACCTCAGAAAAAAGTTACACCGTATGCGGCGGTTGACGCCAGAAGAGCTTGCTTAAGCAGACAGTATGGCGTCTGCATGAAGTTCCTTTAGAGAAATCTGTATAAAATGAAAAAATAAAAGCTTATGAATTCCACTCATGAAAAATTGTTGCAAATAGATTAACAAACATACTACAGATAGTCACGGCATTAAAGTAGCAGCATACAATAAGTTGATAATTGTTCCACAAAACTAGGACAACCGGAAGTTGAGTGGATGTGGGAATGGACACTAAGGCACCGAATTATGACTAGGCGGTATGAGAGTCAATGACTGTTCATTATTTGCTTTATAACTGGGGGACTATTTCTGTGGCAATCTCACAGACAACCTTAAGGTATCCAGAATTTCATATCTGGGCAAAAATGGTGCGTAGTGCACAGCTGGAAATTGGTTTTCGGACAAGGTCATTCGAGGGTCTTTTCATGATACCAAGACATTTTTCAAACCCTCTGTTTTGGAAATGATGGCATTTTATATACACTAAAGTACCGATCCGGCAAATGTTCAATTCACAAATAAGAATTAACAGGTGGTGCGTTAGCAATTTTGACTTGTGTACACTATACCATATTCATGAAAACAGTGGTATAATGTGTGTAACTTATTTTAAGTTGAATTTTCTTTTTTTATTTTACATGGTAGATAATGAATAGGTAAGTATAGTATTTTAAAAAAACGACCTCGTTAGGAATTGCTATATAAATTCTTTACCTAATAGCTCTTTACAGGTTTGTTGACACTTCTAATTACACTGTATCTAAACAATCTGTAACGTCAACTATATTTCATAGATTAACAGTGTTCGACAGGTTCCAAACATTTTGAAAGAACAAGGGTTATTTTGTCAGTATCATGTCTGTCTGTTCACAGAATTCTACTGTAAATTTTCTCAATTTTCCAAATATATATACCAGTACATCACTGTCAGAAACTTTCAAATTTTAATAGGTCATAGTATATTTCCATTTCTATTTTTTTCTGTGATAACTCTTTGAAAGTTAGCGCGGTTGATTTCTTGAGAATTCTACTGGAATGTAAATTAGGCAGGTCGATAGGTCAGGAGCTAAAGATGCATGCAAATCTCGTACGAATCTGTCTCTTTGTCTGACGCTAAGGAGGCCAAATATGTATGTAAATCTCGTGCGACTGCATTTGTGTTTAACGTCAGTTGGTGAGGACTATTGAAATTGGCATGGGAGTCCTCGTCTAATTTAAATCTATTTATACATGTTTAAAGTCTAAATCTGCAATTTTATTCCACAATGAAATAAAAATATAAAGGAATCACTGTCTAGTAAGTATAGTATGCCAGGGCATCAACGATAGTGGGAAATATGGGATAATTTATGCTGCAAATTATCCGATGTTTCCCACTATAGTTGATGCCATGCAGATTATCCGATGTTTCCCACTATCGTTGATGCCATGGCATACTATACTATCTGGACAGTGATTCCTTAAATAAATTACCAATCTATTTAATTACATGGCATGAAATGGCTAACAAGTATGAGAAAAAAATCTATACTACTTTTATTTAGGGTTAACTGGGATATACTCAGTGTCTGATTAAAATGTTTGAATGCTTGTTATAAATCGCAAAGTTTCTACCTTTATTTCAGACATTATGGCGGGAAAAGTCACAACGTGTCCTAAAATAAAGAAAGATTGGGAAGACAGAGCAGTAACAATGAAGAACTGCAACTTTACGTTTACCTGTCTATCAGATAATAAGGTTGTACATAGAGAAGTGTGCATTGAAAGAACGACTAGTAAAGAAGGTAGGGTCTTTTCTTTAATTTACAATAATTTACATGCACTGATAAATGTCTAAAACGTTACATCGGTGTATTCTTTTTCCGAATGACAGTTGTTTTTTTTTTTTTCAATTTTGATACACGAATCAAATTTTACTCGAATCTTGTAACAAACAATTTTTATATGTTTATATCGTTCACTCCAAATACGAAACTGAAAATGTCAGAAATCAATGCAAATGTTACGTAGATTTATTTAATGATACAATGAACTTGAGTTACCGGTCACGGTAGCCTAGTGGTAGAGCGTTCGCTTCGTGATCGGGAGGCCCGGGTCCGAGTATATGTCTAAATTTGAAGCCCTTCACCGGCATCGGTGACGTCTCCATATGAGTGAAAAATTCTCAAGAGGGACGTTAAACAATATATAATCAATCAATGAACTTGAGTTAAAATTGTCTGAAAAAGCAATAATTTTACAAACACAGTGTATGTTAATGACAAGAACTCTGTCTGTCCTCCTTAATATATTACTTTGTTATTGTCTGTTTTCCCCCTCTTTTTCATTTTGTACCATATTTTGTATTGTATATATACATGTATATATAGTTTTTGCCCCTTTGACCAGTTTGTTTGCAATGTATATATCTTATTAATGTTTCCCAAAATACCAATATTTTGTTTAAGGAGAATACACCAAACTTGAACTTGGAAAATCTTTAAGAAATATCAATGATAGTTTAGTTTGAGTATATTTTTGTTGTAAATTTATAATTTCAAGGAATTTGGCACAAGTTCTGAAAACTAGTTATTTACTCTCCTTCCGAAGATAAAAAAACTTTAAGAGGTGAGCCGAAAATTTTAGTACCATTTATATAATAATGCTATATACGTTTTTGTCTGAATCAAGTTTTTCGTGTTGTGAAATTGCTGTTGATCGATGCATAATATGATGCAGGTTTTTGTCCGTACATCACATCCACTGAACAACTTAACTGGAAAAATTGAAGTTACAGCGAGAAATGCCCGAATTCATCATATTTTTCCGAAGAAGTATATAAATGTAAGGATTCAATCATATACTAGTCTAGTAGTTGTGATATCAAGAAGTTGATGACGGTGATCCTGTAGATATCAGTTTAATTTTCAAAAACTTTAAATCTTGCAATCATACACGTCAAATTGCATTTTCGTTTTTCCTTTTAGATTCTGCATGCTTTCAAAATTTATTCAAAGACCAAAGGTAAACTTGCAAATATTGTAAAGAAAAAAGTATACATGTATATTAGCATTATTTTGTTTGTTTATTGAGTACATGATATTGGATTTTTTCCAGAGATTCAAGAAATCCTGAAAGAACAACTTTTGAAATAGACCAATCCAAATCGTAAGTTATTCTAATTCCTTTATTTTACAGAGAAATTTTATGGTAACTGTGATCTCCATTTTATCATTTAAACTTAAATGGTCACGAGGACTTCTTCATGTTCATGGTACCCTGACTTTTCTCGAGTTCAGAAAATTTAAAATCATCAAATTTGTCCAAAGTCATAAACATCAAACACCGTTCTACGCTATAATCGACCATTAAAAACTAGCCTTTTTGATATCCTAGACAACTGCCTCTATATCTATCTTTGGATAAGTCATTTTGATTCTAACAAAAGTAATAAGAAGTTGATGTTTTCATGTTAAAAATAATAAAACATCTATGATTCATTTTGAAGGCTGGACAACGTCTTTTGCATCGATTGTTGAGATTTTGTTTTTAAACAATATTTTTTCTGGGAATTATCTGTGTACTTATAAATATATGGGACTCAAAGCGGGTGTGATCGGTCAACAAGGGATGTCTACTCCTTCTATTCACTTGATCCCCCTCTGAAAATTTTGGGGTTCCGATTTTATGCCCTGTTCATGATTAAAGATTGCCATTGTTTGTAGATATACCGGTATTTAGATGAATTACTGTTCATTTATTTCACATTTTTCATTCTTTAAGTTTTGATCAATCAAAAATAGGGATATTTGATATATTATAAAAAGATACTTCACTTCTTTTAATTAACTTTTTTTTCGTATTTTAGCAAACATTTCATGGTTTTTGCAGGGAGAAGGTCAATATAGCAGCTGTTGTAATACCATTAGTAGCACTTGGGGTAGCTGTTATAATAGTACTAGCGGTTGCTTATTGGAAGAACTACTGTGGATTAAGAGACCGTATTCGTAGAAGTAATGTAAAATTTTAATATTTCACTTATGAAGACATTATATTAGTCTTTTGCTAAGCTGTTAGATTTTTATAAATGATTTAGTGAATTGTTTTGTGTTAATTGTGGAAGAATACAATACTCATTAGATATAAGGAACCAAAGCAAACATTGATCATTAAAAAATAGCTATTTGTTCAATTTAAAATGTGCTAAAGCAGCTACATAATTATAATCAATGTAATAAATGGTTTCCCGCTTACAATGTATTCAAAGATGCATCTTTCAAACTGCTATCTTCGTGTTAAATGAATTTCTCCTATATAGAATTGCTTTAAAATTCAGATCTTATTGTTTTGCAAAATAATTCCCGGCAATAATTTTTAATCATAATCCAACGCAATACTATGGTGCAAACAAAACGTTTCCTTATGATACGTAAATTAAAAGGGTTTCATTTAAAAACAATTTCCCCCATCGAGTTAAAAAAAATGTATTATGATGCCCCCATTGTTCATGTATGACGTTATATTAAAACTTGAGCAAGTAGAACATGAAAACAGCTTTTTAGAAATATTTCTCAATTGTCTTTTGAAACAGGTACTATCCTCAGAACATTGAGTTGCACTGGCAACCCCCAGGAGTCGAGGCCAATGGAAGGTTAGGAAAAGATGATTAAACAAAATTCATTAATTTTGAAGATATTCTACAAATCTACTCGATTTACTTTCCAGACACCCTATTCAGACAAATAAATGTGTGTTATGTTTTGGTTATTAGTTATATGAAGTAAACTAATGTTTGTTTTGTTCAACATCCCTTCTATAAGAGAAGATCCAAACACATCAAAATTTAATTTACCTATAAATTACTAGTGATTAAATTTTGATGTGTTTCTGTAGTAGCAAACATAAATTACATTAATGAACATTTTTCCTATATCTTCACAATATAATATACATGCAAGTGTTTGGAATAAATAGCTTTACATGTGCTTTTATTTCTATTTTTCAGGTGTTGCATTTTTACCGAATCAAGGTACATTTGAATACTATTTGCGATTATAACATAAAAGACCTTTAAATATTATTTATGAACAAATTCCTCTATTCTCCTTGTTTTTTTTTTCATAAAAGCAACGACTCCGACACAGGGAAAAAAGACCGTTAAAGGTATGGCAGAAATCATTTTAGCTCACCCATGCCAAAGGCTTAAGTAGGATTTTCTGGTCTTATTTTTTCTATGTCCGTCTGTCTGTCAATCTGCAAACTTTTCAGACTGTCAACTTCTTATGAATTGTAGGGCCAGTTTTAACTTAACGTGCCACTAAGTATGCTATGGTAAAGGGAATTTAAGGTTGTTTAGATAAGGGACAACTCCCTTCTTTCAAGATCTTTCCAAGAACCACTAGATCTGAAACAAGAAGTCTCTGTCGAGACTGTAGCTCTACTGGTTTGTACTTATAACAAAGGATGAGAACAGAAGCCATTGCCATCAGACCAAAACTGTAGGAGGAGTAGCGTTTTAAAGGATTTTCACAGAAATTTCTATTTTTAGCAACCATAGCAACACCGTTCATCGAAATAAAAAAACCGATGCACTAAAATATGTATCACAGTGTAGTCTACTTGTGTGTCAAGTTATGTTGAAATCAGACCAAAACTGTAAGAGGAGTAACATTTTAAAGAAATTTTACGGAAATTTCCATTTTTAGAAACCATGGCAAAACCCTTCATTAAAATCAAAAACCGATGCACCATATTATGTATCTTAATGCAGTCTACTTGTGGTCCAATTATATTGAAAGCAGACCAAAACTGTAGGAGGTGTGGAATTTTAAAAGAATTTCACAGAAATTCCTATTTTTAGTAATCATGTCAACACTGTTCATCGAAATCAAAAACTGATGCCTTATATCTTGTGTAGTCTACTTGTGTTCCAAGTTATATTGAAATCAGACCAAAACTGTAGGAGGAGTAGCGTTATAAAGGAATTTCACAGAAAATTCTATTTTTAGTAACCATGGCAACACCGTTAATTAAAATCAAAAACTGATGCACTAAATTATGTATCTTAATGTAGTCTACTTGTGTGCCAAGTTATTTTGTAATCAGACCAAAATAGAAGGAGGAGTAGCGTTTTACAGGAATTTCACAGAAATTTCTATCATGGAAGTCAAAAATCGATGCAACGAATTATGCATCTAAGTGTAGTCTACTTATGTGCTAAGTGCTATTGAAATCAGACCAAAACTGAAGGAGAAGCAGCTAGACGGACGGACGACGGACACCTTACTATCACATAAGCTCTTCTGGTCTCTGACCAGTAGAGCTAAAAATGACACTTTTATGTAGCATTCTCAGGAAGTTTTGATATACTTTTGTTCAAATCAAGATCTGTGGAGTAAGCTGGGGCCACAATGGCCACAACTACATCTGTATTTTTATTATTACATATTTTTAAGTTTTCTATGTTGAACTGATTTCTTCTTTTTCCTAGCCAATGTGCTGAGGTGAGCGATGTGCATGGCCCATGAAGCTCTTGTTTTATATAGTTTTTATGCTTTTGCACCATAATTATATTCATATAAAGCCCTTTCTTAATTAAACTAAATAACTGTATCCTGAATATACATGTATAGGATGTATTTCCCCTCCTTTCTCTGATTAAAGTAATTTTACGCTTGCATTTTCTCTTTCTAATGATATCTTATTCTAAAATTATTATAATTTTAAAGACGTTTTCTCTTTGATTGATAGATAACAGTAAAGTTGAAAGTGAGAAGAAACGAGAAGCAGTAAATAAACTAAATTCTCTTGTGCTTTTCCTGAAAGAACTACCCAAAAAACGCAACATCGATATCAAAGAAATAGTGAAGGAAGCAAAATATTTATACAAAAAATCTTTCATAAATGACCTCAACAGTGCTGAGGTTCAGGGGTTAGAAACTGAAGACTTTCAAGTATTAACAAATTCCACCGTCTTTATATTTTTGACAAATCTATGCGGCTTTGAAAAACCAACGAAAGGATGGGATAGTAAACCTTTCGACAAAGATGTCTCTCTTGAAGCTGATATCGCCAGAATACGAATTCTTTGGAATGGAATGTGTGACGGTGATGTGAATGAAAAGATGATCCGAGAAACATTCGAACGTCTACGAAATTCATACGGAGAAATGCCTATCGAAAATGTTGAAAATATGGGATCCAAAGAAAAAATAAATTGTAAGTGGAATGCTTCAAATACTTGTAACCTTAAAAAATTGTAAATTATGTAAAGAAATTGGAATTATTGAAAAATACCTTTTTAAACTTAAGAAAAACCGATTTAAACATAATGTTTAAACGTTAACCAGTATATTTCTCTCTAATTAAATCGCATTTCCTGAAAAATCACATTATATGAACTACGTATAATGTAATTATAACGAGCATTTAGCCTTTTATATCATTTTGTTATTAATGAAAAAAAGGGTTCTCATAGATTTAAAACGCAAATATGGGTTGTTGTTTTTTTTTTACTTTTTTCTAAACAAGGGAGGGGTATATTTTACAAAGATTCTCTTACATTCAAAACTAATTTCCCCACTTACCTTGGCCTTTGCGAGGAGTTCCATCTGCCTGTCAGTGTAGAAGATCAGGTGACGGTTGTTGCCCACATCAAGGTCCCTCCGGAAAAACCCTGGACACCGCTGGTCCAAGAACTCGTGCTCAATCTGGAATTTTGTAAAGTTGTATTAATTCACACTAAATGCAATAGTTAAGGTTTTTATAGAATAACAATTATAGAATAATAACTAATTATAATATAAATCATTTGAGATTATTGTTTAAAGTTTTTATGGTCTAATAAATAAGTGAATTAATTATAAATTAATTTTTAAGTTCCATACAAAATAAATTTTTTTTAAACTCCATACAAAATAAATTTTTTTTTAAAAAAAGAAAGGAAGAAAAAAAGAAAACAATGATTAAAGTAAGCTCTCATCTCAGCATCCAGGTGAGCTGGATCCTTTGGTCTGTCCATCTGGCGAAGCCGATTACCTGTCCTGACAAGGTAATTTGGATTGGGGCGGCTGGCTTCTGGGGCTGAAGGGTCAGAATGACTCCGCATGGCAGTCTTCACGATTGCTGATGTTGGTTTTCCATACGATGCCTGCTTAGCCTGCTCCTTAACCTAATAATACATACATGATATTAGACATTAATACAAAACATTTACAACAGTTTCCTTAAGTTTACAAAAAAAATATTATTAATAATTTGTGAACATAGATCTGGAACAATAATATTGCACATGTATTATATTTTTATTTTAATGTATTTATTACATTTTTTTATATATTACACAAACTAATATAAATTTGAAAATATTAATTTCTCACCTCAGTTTTGATTTTAACGGCGATGTGCACTCCAGGTTGTCCAGGATGAATGTGGTTTTTTCTGCCAGGCTGGAATGAAGCACCATCCTGGATGACGGTGGCTGGGCAGGAAACTGTCTTGGTCCGTTTGGAACACCTCCAAAGAACATGCTCATCCTTCTCGTTCTGCAATAAGAAAAGTAGAAGTTAAACCAAGACTGGAGAGTCAATGGCACATACTAATTAACAAATTTCTTTACAAACAAATTCTTAGACCTCTTATGATGAGTGACTCACCTAATAAAATGAAATGCAGTGAGTCACATATTCTTTAACAATTTTTTTTACAAACAAATTCTTAGACCTTTTATTATGAACATTTATAAAAAATGGAAATGTAGTTATTTGGTTGAGAGTATGCTGAATTAAAATACCTTCACTGTATATGAAAAACCCTCGGAGTCCACCAGTTTGCGCTTCCCCTTGTTGCTACCATTCTCCACCAAGTGGTACTCTGTGGGGTGATTCTCAACGATGGAGACATGCAAGGGCTCCTCTTCAATGGATTCCTCGAGTACAGGCTCTGGGATGTTGAATGACCTATCAACTATGATGGACTGGTCCTAAGAAATGTAAAAAAAAATATTATAAATTGAATTGAAAGCACTGTTGCATCTGAACTTTGAAATTATAATTTAAAAGTCTATTGCAAAAAATACATTTTTTAATATACCAGGTTTAAAACAAATTTATTATGTTTAAAGTTAAAAATAAACTACCACTCTAGGCTGCTGATTGTCAGGATCTGCAAAAGAGGATCCCAAGGAGACATGAAAAGTGGCATCAGCTGCTGGTGGCTGCTCAGTGCTCTCGTCAACGTCTGGTGGCTGCTCAGTGCTCTCGTCAACGTCTGGTGGCTGCTCGATGCTCTCATCAACATCTGGTGGCTGCTCGGTGCTCTCGTCAACTTCTGCTGGACGCTCATCGAAATCATCTACTGCAGCTTGCTGCAAATAAAGTTATATATGAGTTGCGTCAAGCGAAAGGGACCTTCGTGACATAAACGTAATTACGTCACAATAGCGCTTCAAAGACGTGACGTATAGTCTGCGCGTTTGCCGATGAAAAAAATTTATACGATAAAACAAAACAAAAATATATTTGCGTAATAAATATACTTTTAAAAAGTAGACACGCCTAAAACTGTCATGAAAAAATGTTCAATATCGTATATTTATAGGTTTACTGGTAATTTAAAAAAAAATATATATTTAAACTAATTTAGGTTTTGATTGTTTATGAATGGTTTAATTTATTCGTGAGGTGTCAAAAATGTTCATCAACAAATCAATGTACGTGCATATATGCTCTGAAAACAATCGCTTCTTTTGCCTTCCGACTGAGCTCCAGTCTCTACAGATAAGCAAGTGGTCCTTAGCATTTATTTTAATGTTTTGTTTTTTTCTTTTGGATTTTTTTTGGGGGGGGGGGGGGGTATGTGTAACACATTCCAAATTGTTTCCAGAAAGGCCCGAGAATTGGTGATCGATTCGCGACTTAGTGCACAAAGTTTGTCATCAGAGATTAAATATTCGAACTAAGTTCACTGATTCTAGCATGGTTACAATAGCATTTTGTCAATTTATATTAAGAACAAAAATATGAATGAAGCAGCTAAGAAAATTTTTCAATATGAATGAAGCAGCTAAGAAACTTTTTCAATAGCCATGTCATAAAGGATGACGCGGCAAAAGCCATACGGACTTCCGTATTTACTCTCTAAAATTAACACGTCACCTTTGGCGCAACAAAGGTTTGAAAATTTAACTGCATGACGCAATAAAATGTGAAGATAATAAACAATGGCCATTTTCAAAACTAATTTGTGGTGTTGTTTTCATTGTCTAAATTAATTGCAATAAATTAAAACTAAACACGGAAACTAAAGGAACGCTGATGTTGTTGAAGTCGAAAATTAAGTGCGAAATAGGTCATGTAAGGAATCGGACGCATGTACAGTAGGTCAGTTTTTTTCTGATTATTTCAGGCAAAAACAGTAGTTCCGGACTATATATATGATTACATCTTGAGTTTGTAATCTTACATAATATATATTGTAATTAAAAGGTTTGATACCCCCCCCCCTTTTTTTTTGGATGTGATCGTTTGTATAACTACGGGAAGGGAAGCCCTTCAAGAATAAATTCAGATTTTTATATTTCTTTATTATTTTTTTTTTTCATTAATTTATTTTTCGTTTCGATTTTGCTTGTTCATTATCGTTTTCACGTATTTATTTCACTATTAATTTCTTTTCTTTAGTTCGACCATAACCACTTTGAAAACACTCAGTCTGATACATACACCATATCCCAACCCCACCTCTCCTTCTTAAAAAATTCGCTCATATACACGTACATGTGTTTGATCAATGAATGAAGTAACGGACCATTGTCTTGAAATCCACATCATCAGATAAAAGTGTTTTTTTTTTTAAACCTCGATAGTGCGTATTCTTTCTCAATTATAGATGATATTTGCAGAGTATCAAGATAATCTGATATCTGGGAAGCTGTGCACCCCCTTCTCAATTCACACTTCGATTGTAAAATCATGCAATGCTTATACTATACAATTATTGCTGGTTTTTGAGGTCAATACAATGATTTAGCCATCTGAGGAGTACAATATTCACCGAGCCCGAAGGGCGAGGTGAATATTGTACTTCGAAGATGGCTAAATCATTGTATTGACCGAAAAAACAACAATAATTGTTTTATTGCATGATTCACTGATAAAATGATACAGTTCAGTACTTGTTTGCATTTTATTAAGTCCTAGCCAAACACAAGAGAGAAGCAGAATTAAAATGTGAATAAACCTTACCAGTCGTATCAATTTGAAATGTTTTTTTTTTATCAATTTTAGTTGCCATGAAAGAAATCTATAAAATTAATGTGAGTTTTTTTCTAGCAGAGATTTTGAAAGGAAGGAGTATTATCAGGGAAAACTGACTGTCAAAAAGTAAAAAAAAATTGTTGTTCAGTAAAAGTGTTGGAGGGGGGGGGGGGGGGGGGGGGGGGGGTCCCTGCATCCCCTCTTACCACCCTCACCTAAAATATATATTCGCTTATGTTTTGTTTACATGAAAATAAAAATCATAGTCGTTTAAATAGCTTTCTAAAATAATTTGTATCAATTTGGAATTTCCCAATCTATTTTTAGATCAATGTAGAGGAAATAAATCCTTGTATTGACCTGGAACGTCACGTGCAGGTCAATACAACGTAATATTTTTCTAACATAGCTGGATCTCAGCCAATCAGAGAGATGGAAATTACTAGATCATATAATAAATGTTTTTACGAACTTTTATTTTTGTGAACTCTTTATAATTTTGTCTGAGGACTCCCTCTTTGATCTCTGTAAAAAACCTTTTATAAAGCCCTTTCCTACAGATGAAGTTGCTTTCTATACTTGTCTGTTTACTGGATATAATGGTTCTTTTTTTCAATCAGGAATAAAAGAAATTTGGACAATTTTGTTGTAAGAATTACCATCCTGACTATAAGAAAGAAAAGTTAGGATTTATTTTAATTTTAACTAGTACGCTTTGTCGATGGCTCGTATATCATTTTGAATGGAGTGTAGCGAAGGAAGCCGAAGATTACCGACTGTGCACATTATGCATAATGAGATTTTTTTGCTTACAATCACATGCTGCGAATAAATTTTAGGAAATTTCTACCGATGACAGCTTGTATATTGTATATTCTTTGGATTTTCAGGAGTGAGTCCCATTTCACTCCATCTAAACATTTATTGTCTTGTTCTCATTGACACTCAATATGAATCTGATTATTTAATTTACAATATGTAACTGTACATGAACTTGTTTATTCAAGTAATGTTTAAATTGTACATCTGTAAGTTAGAATGTCATTCAGAACCTTTGACTTGATCAAGAAAATATTGTATGAAACAAAAACGTACCAACTCGTGAATAGGTGACACATAAGAAGTTATACATTAACCATTTTAGTATATTCTAATAGACGTCTGACTTTGAATTGATTGTGTTGCATCAAGCCTAGATATATACGCAACCTGGGTATTTTTATCGGTATTTTTTTTGTGCAGAATAAATTAAATTCTTTTTTTTGAATAAGAATATAAAAAACACGTTTTTTTTTTCTTTTTACATTGTACAACACACAATATTTAGTTTTATCAAATGTACAAAAACTTATTTCTTTCACTGTTACTAGTTTATACTCGTACGTGTAGTTAATTGACAATTGTACCATAGGACTGACGGTAAATTTTGCTTTGATGTTGCTGTTGTGTATTTGCCTGAAGAATCACATTTTTTTTGGGTCAAGTCAACTTAGAGTAGCTATAACTTATTGATACTATGTGTTAACCAGTATATTTAATTGAATTTTAGCATCTTAAATCATTGTCACACAGGCAAGTAACATCGTTGGGGGAGGGGGGGGGGTAAAATACTTTTATTCTATTTTGAATTGAGAGATTTTCCAATTTCAATATAATTTCCAATTGAAATAAAATTAAGGGAAATCGTTTTTGAAAAAAAGTGTTAAATAATTGATAGGCAAAAAAAATTACAATGCCTGAAGGCTGCACCCCAAAACCACACCCTAAATATGGTTCAGGGAAGTACCATAAAATATACATGTAGGTACTGCATAACGGTTTGTTTTTGTGGAGGTGGGTTTGCTGATTATACCGGAAAAGAAAATTAATAAAAATGTAATGACTGGGATCAATTCTTACGACCTTACTACATGAACAGTGATATTCATTTTTACCCCCATTGCGAGCAATCGTAGTTACTTGGTCAATTTCGTCAACAAGAAATGATTTCTCTTGGAAAATGGCCGTGTTGTAACGAATGCCTTGCGAGATGATTTCACAGTATGGTCAGCGGTCTATCCCAAGTCAAGGATCCTTTCAAATACTAATTCCCAGTGATTAAAGCATGATTATGTAGATAATGTAGAAAAAAGGGTGAGATGATGTCGCTGAATATACTCCTTGAAAATTTACTACTTACTATATTATTTCAATATGTATATTACATGTACATTTAGATATGATATTTTCTTCAACAACCTTTAAATTATCACTATTTTACAATATCATACTTTCATGTGAATTACTTGAATCTGATTCGTCGAGAAACATTTGATAAAAAACACTACTACCCGCTGAATAATGAAGCCACGTCCTCCTGCGTAGCAACAGTAACCATTGCTTGACGACGGGTGGTATTACAAAAAATAGCGACTGCGCGGAATTTATACGCGCACGGTTCACTGTAATATGTATTTGTATAAAACATTCAGTATAATATAATAAATATTGCATGAAGTTGAGTGTAACATTGAAAATTTTCACCCCTCGAAAACCATTGTCAACCTCGGCTGCGCCTCGGTTGACAATGGTTTTCTTGGGGTGAAAATTTTCAATGTTACACTCAACTTCATGTAATATTTATATAATGTATACGATTATAAAAATGTTAATATTTGGAGAAATATATATCTAAAAAACTCTAAAATACATCTATAGAAAAAATAATTTCTAACTAATACAAAAGTGATTTAGTAATCATGTTGCATGCTCCAAGTTTCAATGACGTTATGTGACGTTAGTCAACATTTTACAGCGTTATCCTGTGAGCATTGCATTATTTTCATTTGGAGATTTAATTAGAATTTAGAAGGCATATAACAGAGTATTTGGTATCAAAATATTCAGAAAGACTAGCTCTGTCAGAAACGGCGAAAAACCGATTTTCGAAAATTTGGTCACGAAGGTCCCGTTTCGCTTGACGCAACTCATATGTTAAGTGTATTTAATAGATCATTATTATAACTTTAAGAAACAATATCACTTTTATTATGAATATATGTACTTAAAAAAGAAAAATAATAATATTTATATATAAAACTTTTGCCCAATTTTGATTTTATAAACGGTGAAATATGTTGAAATCAAATTATGTTTATACCATAGAGCATTGGCTGCAATTCCACTCCAGCTCATCCGAGTTCTTCACCAATCGACGATACTGGTCTCTGCTGATCCCTAGTATAATTGATAATTTGAAAATATAATATAAAATAAAAAAATTAAGGCTTATTAAATTACATTCGCCATTTAAAAATAATATGTTTTACGGTGTGACCGTTGGGGCGAGCGCAGTTGTACCATCAAAAACACTTGAGATCAGCCACTTCGAACGTCAAGACGCACGAGATATCTCGAGTAGCTGTGACGTTATACGACGTCACAGAGCTCGTCGGAGCTTACGGAGACAGCCGAACGTCTGTTTGAAACTATAGAACTAGTGCAATTTTTGTCGAAAAACATTGCAGAGTTATTTCTTGTTTCTTTGAAAGATTTCTACAAACTGAAAGTCTGATATATGCTTTACGTTATTATTTATTTATTTATTCTGCAATATTTGCGCAAAGGACATTGGGTAGTGCAGGAATTCTGGGAATGTTGCACAGAGAAATTTGGCTGACGTATGTACAGATTTCAATCCGAATTTCCTCTGTTCTTACACGTTAGTCTATTGAGCTCGCTGCGCTCGCTATAATATAAAATAAGGCTTCTTAAATTACATTGATCACCATTTAAAAATTTCTGATTAAGAAATACAGTGAAATATCAGTATCTCAAAGTTGAGGGGACCTGGACACGACTTCGAGATATCCGGGGGTTCGAGATATCCGAAGTTATCTTCCAAAGTCGAATCAACGATGTCCCGTTTTTTCGTATATCTTCATGCGTAACACTATCATGTAATACAAAACATGCAGTCTTGATGGTAAAGTCTCGGGTATATTCGCAATAAATACTAAGAAAAACAATGCTGTTGTTTTTTTTATCGTGTATAATTGTAAAACAATTTAATATGCATGCCTTATTGCATATTCAGCGAATTTACATTTTCCAGGCCATGCTTACGTGGGCAAACAGGATGTATCATTAGCGTTATAGTTGAAGAACCTTCTCCGTAAGAAAAGAAAAAGACGAATTTTTTAAAAACATAATTTGATGAAATTTAGTGCAAAATGTTTTCTAAAAAAATAATCAGTATTCAAACTGTGTACTTGATATTAATAGCTTACATGTATAACATTACGAAGTACTACTAAGGAACACATAGTTTACGAAACTAACAATGCAAATGGCGGTCAAGGTTATCTATTTATACGCAGATAAACATGAATGTAATCAATCACAGTGCATTATGCACTGCAACTTAACTGTTAAGTTTATTGTGAAATATATTTTTGTTTAAATTTATGAATTTATGAATTTAATTATACAGAGCATATTATTAAATGCAATATCGGTAATTTAATTTCTGAGTTGCTGTGAAGTGGTTTGTTTAATCGGTCGTAGACTACACCAAACACCCAAGCTGTCAAACCAATTAACCTGTCACAGATACCCGACATCAACATGAGCTTGGGATTAATTAAAAATCCCCAAGTTTGAAGGTGTTAATTAATAGCCACTGGCGAGAGTGTGTGAAGTGGTGTCTTCTACCTATTCCCACTTTTTAAAAATCTTAATTCCACCTATTCCCACTTGCAAATAACAATAGATGTTTTGATATAGTAATTATATTTTTACAGTAATTAGACGAATCACATTCCATCTTAATTTTACCTATATTTTGTACAAATTTAAAACAAAAAACAGACTTATGATAAGAATGATTTATTTTAATTTGATACAGGTAAATGGATTTTTCAACATATTTTTTTAAAGTCTTAGAAAAAGCATACCCACTATAATATATTGATTTTAAAACATTGAATAATATTAATTAGATTAATATTTTTAAAAACGAATTTAAAAAGCTGAATTTTAACAAATACAATCCACGGGGAAAGCATGATAAAATGCACTTAAAAATTTCCATTTTTTTCCCTTCAAATATTAAATAAAAAGTCTGATTTCTAATTTTAAAAAGCAAATTTACCTATCCTATATTCCAACATCTCTTCATTAATCACTGTTTATAAAGTATCTCTATGTTTATATAGTTAATTATGTGTTTACACAAAAATTCCACCTATTCCCACATAAAATCTTACCTTTTTCTACCTAATTTTCAAAAAGTGGGAATAGGTAGACTGAACCTGTGAAGTCACGACGCCAGGTGTGTTCAGTAGACCGAAAAATTCACTGCACTTCGAGATAAGCCAGGTAAAAAAGGACTCGGGACTTTGAATATACTTCGACATAAGCGGGGTATTCGAAATTACCGTGTTCGAGATATCAGGTGTTTTTTAAATCATATATAGAGAGAAAACGGTCGGGACCGGCGACCGACTTCGACATAAGCGGGGTATTCGAGATATCCCATGTTCGAGATACTGATATTTACCTGTATCTGATAAATAGAACTTACCAGTGTTGCATGTTCTGTGCTGCCATAAATTACATGTTTGACCAGGTACCGTTTTGACTTGTACCCATTTCGATGACTTAAGCTGTATATAAGGAATTAAAACTATTGCATTCAAAGTTTTCATGTTGTCATATTTATAGTTAGATAGTAATGTTAAAGCCAAATGGTGTGTGTGTGTGTTTTTGTTGTTTTTTTTATATATATATATATATAATTTTAAATAAACAAAACAATAGACAAGTTTTAAGTCTATTTAGCCTTAAAAATCTGAGGTTAATCAAGTTCAAAATTACTTAAAATAATTATTTGATTGTTAATATTATATATTCTCTACACTCAATCTATATAGTTTTATTATTATAAGCTCAGATACGCCATATAGCTCTGAGAGTTATCCTAAATGGATGACGAACGGCTAGTCTGAAAACTTGTAAGTGCAAGTTTGTAATTATATATCTAAAAACATGTATATTGATTCAATATTATTCGGTAAGCATAGGAAAATATTGGTAACAAACATTTTTTCAGCTGACATCAGTAAAAAATTAAAGTGGTATATTCATCTTAGCAATTGTAGACTAAACTGCTTAAACTGGAACTTAAAATGTCTTTGTGTTCAACTATGAATTCCCCTATCAAAATCTTCAATCCACTTCTCTAGATCTTACCATGTCCAATACCAGACCGAAATTTAAACTTCCTAGTGTATTTCAAAGGGGAAAGTTAAAGGAGAGAAGAACGCAATTACTTTAAGCGGAAAGAACACAATAACAAAGGCACTTGTTTCGGAAATAAATTGCACCCAAAGTACTTAGTATAACAATGTTATTATTATACTATGAGTGAAAATGCATTTCCGAAACAAGTGCTTGTGGGAAATAATCCAGAAAAATATTTTTGATTGGGTTTAATTACATAGACTATATTGATAATATACGCCGGTGTTATATCTGTCGAAGAGAGGGTATTAAAAATTAAATACTTTGATCTTTGAAAGAGATAAGCATAATTTTATTACATTTTTAAAGTTAAACTTTATTTTACAGGCAAAAGATGGCAACTTCCTCCACTTGGGCACAGGACGTGATCACGTATGGTCTTTGTGACAACCCCACCCAGCAGTTCTGTAACAGCTGTCAGGTCAGTTTGTGTGGGGGCTGTATAAATAAACATGTAGAAAGTCTAAAGTCTGAAACACATGACATTGTGCCTTTCAAAGACAGAAGAGAACGGCTCGTATTCTCCTCATGTGCTGAAACCAGAAATGTGAGGGACATTGCCAAAAATGTTATATCCCCGTCTGCTTCAAATGCCTTACAGGTCCACACAGCGGCCATACTGTCAAAGATATGTCAGAGGTGGTACAACAGATGAAAGAAGAAATCAAGAAAGAAACTGTGGAAATTGAGTCGTTGATTTTAAGAATCGCCCAAAATGGAGAAAACATTGATCAGAAGACATTTAACATGACTGAAAAATTTAAAACGATGGAGAGAGAGGGAGAAAATCTGAGAAAAATCTGGCATGAAGAAGTAGACGGCATTATTGACACACTGCAATCAACCGTTAGGAAAATAAAGGATAGAAGACTCAGAGGTCTTAAATCACACCAGTCCAGGCTTCAAGACTCAGGGTTAAAATTAGAAAGTATAACAAAAGAAAACAAGAAAATCATCAAGTCCAATAAAGTCTCTGATGCCACAAATCAGAACTAAAGGATTTCAGAGACATTCCTACAGATGTTTATGTGAAGATTCCTTCCTTAAATAGCAACACTGTCCAGGGGAGAGAACTCAGCATAGAATTAGAAGAATACAAGGCTACACTGACACAGACATCATTATCCAGTCTAACAGATGAAATGTCCGTTTTATCTGTGGGAAAATTATTGGACAAAGCTAACGTCATTGCTAGCATTCCTACTGGAATGAAGGCGTTAGGCCATATAATCTGTACCGGAAACAATGAAGCTTGGGCTCGTAGTAAAGCCAAATTCATACAACGTATTGATATACATGGATTTATAAAGGAAAAGATCAACACCAAATGTGAACTTTATCCAAATGACATTTCAGTGACCAGACAGGGAGAACTGATATACAGTGATTATTACAGCAGAACGGTGAACATCATCAGACAGGGGAGGATAGAGAAACTGATCACTCTACCTCAGGGATGGTATCCAGTAGGATTGTGTTGTACCAGATCAGGATACTTACTAGTTAGTATGTGTACCCTTGATGGAAGTCATCGGAAAATAGTCCGCTATCATGAACAAAAAGCAACACAAGAAATAGAAAAGGATGACCATGGACAATATATATTTAAAGGTGGGAGATATGGAGTTAATGTGGATGAGAATAGCAATGGGGACATTTGCGCTGCTGATTTAGATGCCAATATAGTGATATTGATGAACAACATAAGAAGAGTTCGATTCCGTTATGACGGTACACCAGCCAAGAGAAATAAACCATTCCAACCTGTGAACGTAGTTACAGACACTCTAAGCTTGATTATTATAACTGATTTTAATAATGACTGTCTTCATATCTTAGATCAGAATGGACAGTTCCTAAGATGTGTTGATAATTGTGGACTTCTGAGACCTGTTGGACTGAGTATGGACAGGGAGGGGAGGTTATGGGTAGGGTGTAGTTATTCAGGTGATATAAAAGTGATCCAGTACCTGGAGAAAATAAATTATCCACTGCGATAAGTGCTTATACCATTGAACCCTTTCAAAAAGGTATGACGGGCGAACTGTCTACATGTTTAAATTTTTAAGAACTGAATTTGATTAACGAACTGTGTATTTAGAGCGAAGTTTACAAACCTTGCAGATTTCTTAACAAATGAGCAAAAGCCATGAAATTCTGAGAGGCTTACACATTAACCAAGACCCCAAACAACATGCATATGTAACAAATAGTTTTATGTGCTATGATGCTTGGGTTACTGAACTTCAAAAATTCTCGAAAAGTTAATCATAACAGTTGGTTAATAAATGTGTATATTTACGTAAAGTGGGTCCTTGTTTACCACAAGATGTATATTTTTTTATGCAGATTTTGAATATATACATTAAAAGACCATTCATTTAAAAATGAAATGGTTACTGAATTAAAAAGTCATTTTTGACCTCTTTTGTTTATGGATGTTATTTTATAGACAAATAGATATTTAATATTTGTGAGATTGTTTTAAATTGTATTCTTATATACTGTGACTTACCTTGAGGAGTGAGGACATAAGTGTAAGTGTTCTTCACTTCTCTTGGACAAGATCAAGGCATAGAGGAGGAAGTGTCTGAATAGTGGGGAAAAGGTATCATTTTGAAACGTCTAAAGGGAAGACATTTACAAGACAGGGTTGGAGTCTACACCATTTATGGTATTAAAATTGAAATTAAATAAAAAAAAAAACTCTCTGGGCCCCTCCTTCAAATAAAAAACTATGCACCTCCTCTGAAATCTTTTATTCCAGAGTTAGGCAATGGGATTAGTTGTTTGGTTTTCCCCCGTCAAATTAACTTCTTTTTTGACATTAGGTAGAGTAAATGCGACCCCCCCCCAAATTCCTCTATCTTGTATAGTGTATACCATATAGAATGCAACAGTTACAGAGATATTATAATATAAACTGGAAAGACAGACAGTGCAAGTGTCTTCCACAAAACAATGATTCCCCACAAAATGATGCTTGTTATGAATGCTTTCTTTCTCCAAATTTGTACCCAAACAACACAATAAGTTTAACTCGAGCATATTTGTATCATCAAAAACACTTTAAAAATTGATCAGCCACTTCAAATATCAATGCACATGATACATCTTGACTAGCTGTGACGTCACACGACGTCACAGATCTTGTCGGAGCTTACATAACAGCCGAGCGTCTGATTGAAACTATAGACCTAACGTATGTACATATTTCATTTCGAATTTCCTCTGTTCTTCCTCGTTAGTCTATTGAGCTCGCGTCAAATTTGATTTTAGAGAATTTGTAGTCCCTTATCTGCTATTGTCGAACATTTATTTAACATGTGAACAAAGTGCAATGGGCGGATCTCCTATTCAAAATTGCAGATAATTTTTGACGGTTTTATTTTCAGGCCATACATTGCTAATATCAACTGTTTTGGTTTATATTGTATTGAATAAGCAGGGAAATGATTGTGTTCAATAATTTATACGCCTTACCCATTTGATAACAACCCATTTTGACAGAACAACGAGCTACAGATTTGCAGCTACTTGAGACTGTATTATGGAAAAGACTATTTTAAATATGTAGGAAATTTATCCGGCGAATTAAGAGGTTTGCACCAACTAAGATATCCATAAGTTAGGTTAAACGTAAATTAAGCTCATAAATAATAAAAAGAAGGAAAATATAAATGAATATAATTCGTTATAACACTTTCTTTGAATTTGTTATAACGATTTTAATCTGTTATAACAAATTTGTTGAATTCATTATAACGAATTCATTAAATTAATTTGTTTTGACGAATTAAATTCGTCATGAAAAATAGCAAGATAATTTTATGTTGAGACTTCCGTTAGAAGGAACTTTACTTACCTTTTTTTATGCCGAATTATTTTGATTAGTGATTTGCTATAGTTTTATGTTTTTATTTTATTCAAGCTCATATTAGATACTAGTAGAACTTTTCATTATCAACACCTATATTCATTGCATATTCAATATAAGAAGGATACATAGAGATAACGAACAGTATTCAACTTCAAAGTCCATAATAAACAATACAAATAAGAGCAGAGCAAACACCGACCCCCGAAACATCAGAGGTGGGATCAGGTGCCATGGAGAAGTGAGCTTCTTCGGTTGACCGGTCACACCCGCCGTGTGCTTATTATCATGATCAGGAAATAAGGGGAAAACCGTCGTCAATTTATTGTATAAAAAATGGACTTACAATTAGTATGAAAACGTCAGTCACCATTTGACTCAATGATAAATTGTATTTGCTGACAAGGTCATTATATCGACAATAGAACAAAGACTATATTACTAGTATAAAAGAATTATATACTCTTTTGAGTCCGTATTTGTATATTGTAGTTAATCAATTTTCACATATACAGGTAAACATCAGGCAAGTAGCATCGTTTTTGAAAGTGGGGGGG